>VWPU01011675.1:10611-41070 GCA_013398955.1 Callaeas wilsoni
GCCGGCCATCGTTTTCCAGTTGTTCAGTAACTATCTCAAAGCTTGCTTGCATTTCAATCTCACTTACAGTTTCCCTATTCTCAGCATCTTTTGCCAGGTAATCATATTTATAAGGCTTTCCTGTTTCATCTTCCCCAACAGACATGGATCTGGAAATACCACCTTCACTATAGCGGGATCTCCCACTGTCCTGGGACAACAGGCCCAGTAATTAATTTGCAGCTTTAGTGATTATACCAGGGACATAATGAAATTAAATTTCCCGTTGGAAGAGGCATAACAGGGTTATGGGAGCTGCAGAGGGAAGCAAAGGAATGAGTTTAAGCATCCAAGGTTGAGTCAGGCCCAGCCACTGCTGGTCTCTCACAGGATATTACACGGAGCAAGCAGTGGAAACACCACATCCCTTTCTATTTTTTATAAGACGGATTGAAAGAAAAGGCTGTTGATACGAGAGGCCGTGCAGCTATTCCTATGCTCCATTCCTTGGAGAAGAGGTTTTGGAGGTGTGCTGGTTTGGACACAAATCCAGGAGGAAACAACCCAAAAGGGGCATCTCTCTCTCTCTCTCTCTCCTGCCTGCCGGGCAAGCAGGCCCCGGCAGCACCTCCCCCACGGGCTCGGGAAAATAATTTCTCTAGTGAAAGTGAAAAAAACTATTTATTTAACAAACAGAGTCCCCCGCTGTCACGGGAAAAAAGGATATTGAAACCCCTCCCCTGTCCCCTAAAAGAGGACTATGGATTTTAGAGTTCTTTCTGTAGGTAAAACCTGCAGTCCTGGGCCGGGCCGGGCCAGGCAGGGTCCGACGATCCCCCTTGGAGGGTCCCGCCGAGCAGGGCCGGAGATGGGAGCTGGTCTGGGATGAAAAGCAAGCCAAAAACAGTCCAAAAAGGAAAAGAAGCCGCTGAGGCAGATCACAGTCTCTTCTCTGCTGAAAGCTGAAGAGACTAGAGAGCAAAAGTCCTCTAACCAACAAAAGTTGTCAGAATCAGGAGAGAAAAGAAGGCAAAACATTTTAGATGCAAGGTGAAGCTGGCCGCTTTGAAGAGTTCTCTCGACTTCTCTCTCTCCCCTTTGCAATTTAAAGGTACACTAGAAATCAAGCAGGCGATGGGGAATACAGTATGGTCATAGAATCACCCCAAGACAGGAGGAGAAGGGAACTTGAGGACTCTGACCCGTCATCCAAACGCCGAGTCTGTCCCCCTCAGAAAACGAGGCGCCGAAAATTGGCAGCGAGCGCTTCGCGCAGTGGAAAATCACCTCAGGGGTGACATTTGTCCTCCTGGACGCTGGCAAGCCCCTCACAGCACCCAGAGCTACACCCAAAAAGCAGGTGAGGAGGAGCAGGCCTGTTCTGTCACTGGCTCCTTTCCCCACACCCTGTGGAGAAGCAGCGCCAAGTGTGAGGCGAGAGGCTGAACCCCCCATCGTGGCTTGCAGGGCCTCTGCTTTATGAATAAACCCTCGCGATTTGGTGGAAAAACAAGTGAGCCGAGTCCTCAAACTGCGAAATTCCATGTGGACAATTGTGGGCTTCCAAGCAGGGGTTCAGAGATGCAGCCAGGCAGGAGTCCAGAGCAAGGAATGAATTATTTATTACATTTACAATTCCATTTATATATTCTAGTTCCATAAAGCAATTGAACAGTGTTCACACTTCTCCTAGAGTCATTGGTCAAAATCTCAGACACCCACTTAGAAATGTTTTTTCCTAATATAATGTACACAAGGTCAGAAGATACCAGATATGAATGCTATTTACAAAAACCCCATCTATTGTATACATAGCTTACACAGCAAAGGAAAAGGTCTCACAGAATGAATGCAAGAAGAGAAAATTTCCCTGCTAACAGCACTTCAGCATCCACAGACAATGGTCCTTCTTGTTCAGGAGATGGAATGTCTTCTCTAAAATACGCAGGTTTGGGATGAAATTTGTGAATTTTAAGTCCTGTGTACTCCTGGCTTCTAAATCCGCCATGATTTTAAAACAACCCACCAAAAAATATTAGAGTTTTCATCTCATTTTTTTCTCTCTTTTATGAGCTACTTGCAAGTTGGAATTTTTGTCTGGAGATAATTTGGGTTCTTTTACCCCCAGAGAAGAGCTTTGATTGAATAGCTCCAGCTGAAAAGCTGCTATTAATTAATTGCAACAATTGCCCCAACTTTTCGTTATCAGATACACCTAATAAAAATGTAACCCAGGAGAAAGTTTTTTTTTATATTGTCATTTGTTATTGTCATTTGGATAAAATTTCTGTGTTATTCACAGCAGCTATATCTAGCGTTTTTTATATTGTCGTTTGTTATTGTGATTTGGATAACATTTCTGTGTTACTCATAGCAGCTGTTCCAGGGAGAAATTCATCCAAAGAAAAGGAAAAACTGGCCCATTTCCAGGTGCAACAGCGGAATGCTGCCACCGGGAGGCAAACTTGGATAATTTGTCCTCATCTTTTCCCGGTTTTCTCCTTGAGAACCCCTCCAGCTGATCAAATTCTCCACGCTCTCTAACCTTCCTCTTCTTCGTTGTCCCAATATCAGTCAATTAGAAACTCAGCTATTTCTCCCTATGGAGTCAAGAAAAACACTGTGGTTTTCTCCAGATCTACATTCAAACACTCCTTTGAGATCGCCTGGGAAATAAAATTTTAAGAAGTTTTTGTTTGATTTCAAGTCTTAAGGGGAAGTCCCGACTCCTTGTATGAACTGAGGTAGCCGAGGACTGCACTCCAAAATCAGGTGATTTAACATTTTGGGTTTAGAAAATGGAAAGTATAATCCTGGCATGTATTCCGTGGTCACCTGGATGCATTTACCAGCGGGGGGAGCACACGGCCACAGCCAATATTCAGCTTTAGAAAGCACCAGCGCCCCTGGAGCAGGCAAGGTTTACTCCCAGGTCCGGGTGGGAATGATGCTAAAAGTACCAAGCAGGGACCCAGAGGCCAAGCTGAGCTCGAAGATGAGGTCTGAGCTTGCCAGGTCCCTGTTCTCCCAGTGGGAAACCTGTCAAGAGGGTTTCTTTGCAGAGACCAGAGGGATTATCTTGCTGACAATAGATTCAGACGAGAAGAACGCCAGGCACACCCTGGTTCATGCAACTGAAGGGTGACAAGAGACAAGAAAACACTGCATGAATGAGGCAGTTATGCCTCAAACTTGCTTTTAATATCTGAGGTAGTATTTAAGAGCTTGTTAGTCAGGAGAGAATTCCTTTTCCAGGAATCTTCTGTTCCACAGGGATTGCAGCGCTGAAGAAGCGGCAGCAAAGCAAATTATATTCCATAGACTTTCTCCAAAGTCATGTTTTCATTAAGAGAAAAATGGAAAGTTTTTATTTCCTAGGACACTGAGGAGTGGCTTCAAACTGCCAGAGGGTGGGTTTGGTTTGGATATTGGGAAGAAATTATTCTCTGTGAGAGCGGTGAGGCTCTGGCAACATAAAAGGACTGCACTTGGTGCTGATCAAGGCCTGAAAGGGACCATAATGCAAGGAATACAAGGATAGGGAACTGGGATCTTGTACAGCTCCCTGGAAAAGCCAGCTGCTTGGATTTGTTGGCGTTATATCTGTTATCTTGGCACACTGTCAACAAATTCACAGGACACTAGCTGGGATCTCTCCTCCTCTGCTCTGTAAGACACTGGGTGTGCTCATGGTAAGCAGTAGCAGCAGATTTTTTTTAGCCCGGTTGCCTAAATCCAGCCATTACTCTGGATAGCTCCCCCAATATTTATTTCAAACCAGCTTGGGGGGTGGGAGAAAGAGTGGCAGAATCCCAGGAGTAACAAAACTGGAGAGAGTAGCCCAGAGGTGGATCCCTTCCCAAGGTGTTATTAGGGAGAGATGGAGGTGGCAAGATAACTCAGGCAGTGAAGCTATCCAGGGATATTCAGATTTTGGACTGGGGACTGTGGCGAGGATGCAAATTAAGAGTTTATACTGAAAAAAAAGGGGATGATTGGTTAAAGATATAACACAGGGCCTTTCATCATTGACTATTTTTAAATACAAGCAGTCAAAATGAGAAACTCAAGGCCATGCTGCAGGGAATTAAAACTATTAAAGGGACAAAAAGGAGTTGAGGTTTTTCATTGAAGGGTAGACACTTCAGAGAGGGGCTCAAACTGTAAATTACAGCCCCAAGAATACCTTGTTTGAGTCAGGGAAAAGTTTCCTCAGTACTTTTTCTACCACATTCTTAGGCACTACTGGATCTCACCTCTTTGCAGAGACCATAGAATTCAGGACTGTTGGGTGGATGGTCACATTGACTGAATTTTCCCTCACCTCGCTGGCTGTCAACATGTTTCACCTGCTTACTCAAGGGATTTTTTCATTTAAGAGTTGGTAGGAGCAATAAAAAGGAGAAGTGAATTAATAAAAGAGGATTTAAAACTACCCTGAGAGCATGTCTTTCATTTTCACACACCCCAAGCCTGCAACTTCAATCCTAGGGTTAAAAATCTTGCATCACCACCACTAATGTTGAGCAAATTTTGTGTGGTGCAATATCAAACTTTTAGCTCATGTCCCACAGCTGGTATTTAAATAACTATAATGAGCATTTTGCTGGGTAGTCCCTGCCTGCTTTCCTTCGCTCATCGATGTGCATGGCTGATGGATTTCTGATTCAGCAAACTGGAGCTTCACAACGGGGTGTTGAAACAGGGCCTCAGAAATCCCAGCTGGAATTTGTATCCCATCTATTTCCCTGGGAGAAAGCCCAGGTAGAACATTCCAAAATGGACTGGCTCCTCTCTCCCTGAGAGAACAGGGAGAACGCAGGGAATCTCGGTTTGAACTAATTTTTTTTTATGGCGTAGATATTTTAATATGTAGTTTTTATGTGGGTTTTGAGTTTGGTTTGCAGATTTTTGTTTGATTTTTTTCTCTCATGTGTAGATCTAACACCCACTTCAACAAGAAACTAAAGACAAAAATAAAAAATAAAGACAAATCTTCTTTCAGCTTCATGAGGAGCCACAGCCTGGTAAATCCACTGTTGCAACAGGCCACAGAGTTTTAGGCTATTTCGTCATTCCAGAGGAACAGAAGAAGGTTAGATGAGCATTTGGGACCTCTGGCATGAGGATGCAATTCCAAAGATCCTAATAAATCAGTGGGAGTGGAATGAGTAATTCCTGAGAAGAGCTACCCTGGAAATCACTGCGGTCAGAGCTGCCTCTTCCCACGTGGGATAAGTCCCTGTGCAGGATAATAAACATTGTAATTAATCCCTATTGAAGCGGGGTTTATTTCCTTCTCCAGGCTCCCACTTTTGGGCACTGGAGCAATGCTCTGCTCCGATGTCATCTCCTTTGCCCTCTCCTGCCTCTGTTGTTCTGGACACCCCGCAGACCACGAATTGAAGCTGACACTGATCCGACAGGGTAGAAAAGTCCAGGTAAGCAAAGCCCAGCCCTCCACTGACTGGGATGATCCGAGAGGTTGTGAACAGGCACAAAATCCCAGGCAAGCAAACCCCAGCCCGCCACTGACTGGGATGATCCGACAGGTCGTGAACAGGCAGAAAAGCCCAGGCAAGCAAACCCCAGCCCGCCACTGACTGGGATGATCCGACAGGTCGTGAACAGGCAGAAAAGCCCAGGCAAGCAAACCCCAGCCCGCCACTGACTGGGATGATCCGACAGGTCGTGAACAGGCAGAAAAGCCCAGGCAAGCAAACCCCAGCCCGCCACTGACTGGGATGATCCGACAGGTCGTGAACAGGCAGAAAAGCCCAGGCAAGCAAACCCCAGCCCGCCACTGACTGGGATGATCCGACAGGTCGTGAACAGGCAGAAAAGCCCAGGCAAGCAAACCCCAGCCCTCCACTGACTGGGATCCAACTGGTTTCGCACACCTCCGCTCCCAAAAGCAGAATTATGAGTCAGAGTGAAAATGAAGGTCACGCAGATCGCCGTGTGCAGCAGCTCTTGCAGGGAATATGGGCTTAGTTTGCATAATTAGCTTGTTCTTGCTCAATGGTCTCCTCACAGGGCTGGATTCTGGATGTTCCTGCTGGATTTTTCAGATGTTACATGCTATTAAAGCCCCCAAACCACAAGGGATAGCACTTTAAAAATTGCCTTTGTTTTTATTTCATTAATATATTTAAACTGAATCTCTTCTGGAGATTGGAATAACAGCTCCAGGGGACACCTTTGTGTGAACACCTTCGATCAATTAAATTGGATTAATTGGCACAAAAAGATAGCATGGGTGGCTGAGCATGGTTTTTTTAGAATGGACAAAAAACCCCACAAAAATAAAAATCTCAAATACAAACATATTTACTCTTCTATGCATAACCCCCCTGCAGATAAAATACACAGATAGGGTAAATATGGCTTGAGTGGTAAATATTTGTAACGATGAAACAGTCAGCAGGGAGAGTTCTAGACCCTTTCCAGAACCTAAACCATCCCTAAAAGATGTATTTTCACATCTATTTATATGTGTTTTCAGCTGTTACTTCCAGGAGGGAATGTAGATCCTTTAGGGAGAAATGATTTTTTTTTGGACTAGATTGAGTTTGATGATCAGACAAATCAGTAAAGGTTATTTCACTTGATTTTTCCTCATCTATCACCAACAATAAGAGGATATGAGGAAAATATATTTTTCTGAGAAAATAGAAAAATACCCTCGAAGGGCCAAGAGTTTAAGTAAGGAACATCGTCACGACTCACCAGTTAAGAAGACTTGAAGCATAGTGAAAGAATGAATATTTTGGTGCAAACCTGCCCACAATCCATGGAGGAGATGAGGAATTTACTGAGGGACAAATCGAACAGAAGGGCCGTGGCCTAGGATGAAACCTTAGGTACCACATTGCTCTTGTAAGTGTAATGACAAAGGATGCAGGATTGCTTCTCCTGTGGATGCTGAAATGCTGTGAGCAGGGAAATTTTCTCTTCTTGCATTCATTCTGTGAGAACTTTTCCTTTGCTGTGTAAGCTATGTAAACAATAGATAGGGTTTTGGTAAATAGCATTCATATCTGGTAGCTTCTGACCTTGTGTACATTATATTAGGAAAAAACATTTCTAAGTGGGTGTCTGAGACTTTGACCAATCACCCTAGGAGAAGTGCGAGCACTGTTCAATTGCTTTATGGAACTAGAATATATAAATGGAATTGTAAATTTAATAAATAATTCATTCCTCGCTCTGGACTCCTGCCTCGCTGCGTCTCTGAATCCCTGCTTGGAAGCCCACACTTCTCCCAGCTCCATTTTTGAGAGAAAGCAGCCATAAATATCCCCTGGAAAGCACAGTCCTGCTTTCCTGAGTGTGATCCAAGCCTGCCCATGGGACGAGGCCGCTCAGGGGGATGGCAGCCAGGAACACCAAGCACGCCCCACCCTTGGGTGGGTGATAAGAGGAAAGCTGCTCAGACAGAGGCAGCTCTGTACCTGCAGGCGAGCACAGCTCAGCACTTCAAGGGCTTTGGAGTAATAGCAGAACACACCTTCTGCGGGCAACACCTGAGAAAAAGGCATTTCAGGTGGCAAGCTGGAATAAAGACACCTGTTCTGTCCGAATTCAGAGTAAATATAACCTCTGCTTCTGGCTGGCTGTCTATGGACACACAAACTGCAATTTCCTTCGAGTCAGGCTACAAGTTGCCCTCTAAACAATCACTGAATTTTTTCAGGCAATAAAACTGAAGGAATTTTTTTGCAGCGGTGGCTGGTAAGAGGAATCACTGCATAAGTGAATCATTTTACACTCAGGAAAGAGGTGCTAGCCTGAGGTGCTGCCACACACAGCAGGAGTTGTTCTATCCATTTCTAAATCCTTTTCATCAGATTCCACCCAAAGCATCTTATCCGGTTGCATCCCTAAATCTGGGACCTGAGGGAAGAACAAAAAGATACAAAAGAGCTTTTGCTCTACCTGGATAAGGGCGACCACTTCCAGCAGCATCTCAGCACACTCCTGCAGCCAGAAGCATTCTGCAAAGCAGCTCCCTAATTTCCTTGTCTCTTCCAGGTATTCCAGATGGCAAATATTGTCTTTCAGGGAATATCACAGTTCTCACCTGACCCCTTGGAGTTTGTAAACCACGTTAGAATTTAACTAAGGTAAACAAGCTCCACTGTCAATAAGCTTTATTAAAAAGACAAAGAAATTATTAAGGACACAGAGCAGCCTGTTGAGACAAATAGAGACAGAAATGTTTTAATTAAAACCAGGTTGAAAAAGGACTCAATAAATAACGACATTCAAATAAGCAGAACTCTAATTAAACACTACAAATGATCAGTTTGATTTATGAGACTGACACCACAAGGAACCCTTTTGATTCAGCCTTGTATTGATTTCAGTGGGACTCAGGATCAGCACAGCTTTCAAGTCTCAATGGTAAAAAAAAAAGGAGGAATCCTTAGTATTTATATTACTTTCAGCAGGACATCAATTTAAAAATGTCTTCATGTAGTAGCATTAAATCCCTGTATTCATCTTAAGACAATATTATCCCTTAAATACTTCTGTTTCTGCTTTTGCAAATAATTATGGACATCACCATTCCAACTAGCCTTGGATTTGGGAACATAGAATTGCTGTAGGGACTACTGAGCAGGGATTTCCAAATTACATTTTAAACACTTTTAATAACTACTTTTTTAAACAGCACCCTTTTCAAAGACGTCTGTCAGCCATTATTACAAAATAACCAGAACAGTGCTATTGGTACCTGCACCTACACAGAAAAATATTTTAAAAAAGAAGAAATGGAGATGTTCTGAAAAAAACCAAAGGCAAAAATAAAAAGTCCAAACTCCTTCTGCTTTGACCTCGTTACCCAGAAGAGAAGTGTTGGTGTCTGTAAATTGCAGCACAAGTGAGCTACTTTTAAATCTCCCACATCTTCCTCCTGTGGCTGATTTATCCACTGAAAGTTCTGGGTTTGAATGGCAGAGGAGAAGAACCACGTGGCCTTTGCTCTTGTGGGCAAATTGTCTCTTTATTTGCCACTACAGGTTCTTGCCACAAAAACCTTTGTGGTTTTGGGTCAGTGAGGTGGGTCCAGCACCACATGGGTTCTGCCAGTCCCCTAATGGAATGTATTTGCTCTAAGTGGCATTAGGAAATGTCATTGAATTATAATTTCTTTTCAAAATCAGCAAGATAAATCAGAGTTCCTTTCTAAAACAGGCATTGACTTCAATCTAAAAATCATGAAGAAGAACTTTATTCATAATTCTGTTGTAAAACTAATTGTACTAAACCACCAAGAGGTAAACTTTTAGATAAAATGTAATATATATAAAAGCAAGAGTACCCTAAATACCCTTGAAATCTGGACCTACTCCTCAGTGCTTGCCCCAGGCCACCTTGTTCTTCGACCATTTATTTCATCTGTTCTAGAATATCCCTTAAAAATTTCCCCGGCCAAATGTCTCCTGACTTCCTGCACTTTTCCTGCTTTTTTCCACTGATCCGCCGAGCCGAGAACACTAAGGAGACCTTAATACTGAGAGAGGCTCGTGAGGAAGATGGAGAGTTTTTACCAGGACTTGTAGGGACAGGATGAGGGACAACAGTTCTGAACTGACAGAAGGTGGGTGTAGATTGGATATTAGGAAGAAATTCTTTATTGTGAGGCACTGAAACAGGTTTCCCAGGGAAGCTGTGGATGTCCCATCCCTGGAAGTGTGCAAGGCCAGGTGGGAGCAACCTGGTCTGGTGGAAGGTGTCCCTGTCCGTGGCAGGAGGTGGAACAAGATAATCTTTAAGGTCTCTTCCAATCCAAACCATTCCAGGACCCTACGACTCGGAGAACAATTTCCTTTCAAACCTCTTCCATAAGCAAGGAGCTGGCACTTCCAATGAAGTTAAACTGATCAAGCTGATTCAAGAGCTACTTCTCCCCGAGTTTAAAAGCCCATCTCTGAATTCTGAGGTTGAGAGCAGGAAAAAACACAAGTTCACGGTTGGGAACAAGGAAAAAATGTATCTGGAAGTCACTTTCCCATTTCATTCTTACTGAAATTAACTTTGCTCAGCTCCTGAGTTCCTGTGCCTGAGGACACACACAGGAATGGTGTGCCCTGGCTCTTGGCAGCAGCTGTCTGCTGAAGGGATTCCCTCGGAGAGCTGCCAGTTTCTATCCATGCAGATAAGCTTCCAGCCAGTGCTCCCCAGAATCCTTCAGGGAACTGCGGGAACAGAAGGGAAAAAAATCACTCGGACACGGAGTTCAACTTTGTGGGAAGCCAACCGTAGTTAAAGAAATAGAAGGGAAAAAATGGATTTAAAAATGCGTGGACACCTCATAGCAGAGTCTAACTGCTGGGAATGAGCTGAGAGGATTTAAGGAAGAGAAAAACAAGCTCTGAGACTTTAAAACTTTAGAAAAGGCTAAATAAACTCTAGGTTTGATTTCTCCATGGACATTGATTTGGAATGGCTGCCTGGGTATCTCCTACCTGCCATTGCAGAGGAAAATCATCATCTTAATTGATACTTACTGCAAAATATCTACAAAGGCTGTCAGCAAAGTCTTGCTTTTATACTCAATGCCGTGCTTGTCACAGAGGCTTTTCACCAGGGGAGCCACTTTCCAGTAGTTGTGCCGAGGCATTGTGGGGAACAGGCTGCAGAATGGGGTGAGGAAGAGTTATTGCAAGACCTTGCTTCCTCCTTGTTCAAAATATGCCCCTGCCCCAGATTATTCCCACTTTTTTCCCCCAGGATGATACTCACTGGTGCTCGATTTGGAAGTTCAGGTGCCCGGTGAACCAGTCATTGAACACAGACTGGTTCACGTTGCAGGTTGCGTGGAGCTGGGAGGGAAAAAAACCCAAAACCCCCACAGGGTTCAGATTTTATTTTCTTGCAAGTCCAGCAATTGAAACCCCAGCAATCACTGCCCACCCTTACCTAGCATAAAAATCAAGGCAAAGTCAGGTATCACAGCCATCATTGCCCTGAGGAATTCAACACACTCTAGACAAGCCAGGCTGAGTTTTTCATCCTTTATAAAAGAGGAAACTGCTGCAAACCCACTATGTGGGATTATAGTGCTGGAGGCAGGATAGATGTGAGCAAAGTTCTATTTACATATTAATTTTTATCAGGCAACTTTGTCAGATTTATCTGATCTGTAGTAAACCTGCAGCCTGTAGGGTAAAAATAAAGGTATCCCACTTTGCTTCCCTTTAGTTGCCCTAAAAAGGAGATTGGCTGTTATACCACCAGTACTTTTCTATAACAGGGAGGGGAAAGGGTTGTGAAAAATATGTCAAGGCCTTTCAGTGAAAAAATAGGATTTTTTAAATCTAGATGTTCTGTTTTCCAACTAAAATTTTAAGTGGTTTGAATATCACAGAAATGTTTGTTTAATGAGTTTTAGAAACCTCATTAACAGTAAACAGAAGAGAATAACAACATTGTCTTTGTCCTATAATTCACCCCAGCAGACCCAGTATTCCAGAAGAAAGGAGTTTCTCACCTGAGTAGACACCCAGTCTTCGTTCCTGTCGTAATCAATGTCCATTGGGATGTGATTCATCTGTGACACCCAAATAAACCAGGTACTCTCAAGGTACCTGGTCAGACAAAGACAGAAACTCTTGTCATCTCTCTAATCCCATCCAAACGTAACATTAAAACACTTTGCTAAATCTCTTCTCAAGTAAAAAAGCACTTTTGGAGTTTAAGAACCACTCAAGTTGTAGCTGCAGATGCCCCTGAGCAGCCATCACACCCCTGAAGTTAAACTGTTTCTTGACTATTTCCTTCTGAGAAAATTGTAGTTTTAGTTCTCATTTCTTTCTTCTGAAGCTCAATATTGATTACAAATATTAATTATGGGGGCTCTGGGTGTGCTCTGAGTTACCTGGACAGCCAGTAGTATATCATGAAGGCTTTAAATCCCATTAAAGGAACGTACATGAGGCAGACTCGGATGTTGAAAGTCACAATCAATATCAGGTCCTGTAAAAAACCCAAAAAAACCCCCAAAAAATCAGGATGAAAATCAGCCTTTGTTGACAAAATGCCTCCACTCCACCCTCTCCCTTCTACTTCAAATGCAGCTTAAAAAATGTTCTGATATCCAAACTTCTGATTTATCAGGAGCACGGCCCATTCTGCATCAAGGTGGGTGTGTCCCTGAAATAGTCCCACTTAACCATCAATAACTGCAGACAACAGCCCTGTCATCACACTCTGGGTCTGAGAGTTCCCTGATAACTTTTATTTATCTGCTAAAAGGCTAAAAAGCCTCTTCTAAAAATTTTTCTCTTGCGGCAGCAAGCCTAGAATAAGCCTTTTCTATCCTTTTTCTCTCTTATCCCCCAATCACCTGACCAATAGGAGGTGAAGGTGAATACAGTGACATTTTTGGAGTTTTCCAGACAGGGAAGCAGTGCTTACCAACCACTTTTTCCTCTTGATTGCAAAGTAGAATATTGACAGCTGGAAGAAGGGTACGAGGGCGAGTGGGGCCAGCACTGAAGGACAGAATGGAGAGACATTTGCAATTTCGCTGCATCATAAAAATGGTTCTCCTTTCCAGTGGAAGAAAAATTGCTGTCTTCCACTCATATTAACTTTCATGCATCCACATAACCTCTTCCTCTTTTCTTCTCATCACTTCTCCATTTCTTCCCCATCCCTTTCTTCCTTCTGTTTGATACACCCCCATTTACATCTCATAACCCAAACAGAGACTTAGGGGGCAATTCCTCCTCATGGGGACATTCTCTAATGTGATGGAAGCTTCCTGGAGCTATCGCTTCAATGGGAATACCTTTAAAACCTTTATTTTGGGTGGGAGGAGATGCACTCATGGTTTTAGAGGATACTCACAGATGAAATACTTGTGCTGGTAATTGTAAGGCATGAACTTCTTCTTCTGCTTTCCAAGCTGAAAAATGAAAAGATATTGAAATATTTACAAAAAGTACAATTAAGTTCATTTCTTCACCTTGTAATTTTTCACCAATCGCACAAAAAGTTTCTTAACATCACCTCAAATTTTTGTGAATATAATTTTTCAAAAGACAAAATAATAAGGAGCTGAAGCAAACTACTTCCAGAGCTCCAGTCTGCACTGGATCAACACTGAAACAACAAATAAACTGGATAAACAAAACGTCTGAAATCCACTTTGCCCATCCATAGCGTGCCTGACTCTGATACTGCTAAAAAGTAGGAAGACATGAGAACTGATTTCCTACATTTTCAGGCCATCAAACCCGCTGGAGCACAGCCAGCCTGCTCTGGCTGCTCATGCTCCTACACGAGAGATCCTTCCCAAAATCCCTGACAAAATCCTTTCCAACTGGAGCCAATGGTTTTCTACCAACAAGCATTTTGTATCTCCCATGGCAGGAACCTGTCTGAGACAGCAGAGCTGGCATTTTCCATTTGCCTCGGTGAGTTTCTTCAGCAGGTAAAAGAGAGACAGGCGTTATTTTAAGAGGCTGGTGTATCTCGCAACGAGGCCATTTCATCACCCTGTGAGTAAATGGAATTACAAGGAAAAGAAAAGGCAAACGAGCCCTTGCCTATCCTGATGCTATCAGAAACCACAATGGAAGCAGGGAGGATCTATTCCTAGCTTCTCTTTTTATGAAAGCCATAAAACTCAGGATTAGGAAATCAGCCGCCGCGTTTGCGTTCGGTGCGTGGCGGCTCCGCCGGCCCCGAAGGATCCGGGTGCCGAACAGCTCCGGCAGCCAGGAGGATCCAGAGGGAACATCTGACTCACTAATACTCTCTAATGCAGGTGGACTGACTCACCCCTGGAGCTGCCTTCAAGGTGCTTGCCCTTACTTAAGCACTGATTTCAAGCCTTTGCTTCTCAGGAGCTGGTGCCTCGGCATTGCAGTAACACGAGACACTCAGACCTTGGAACTCTTTGGGAATTATCATGAAATCCTAGAAAACAGCCTGGGTTGGAAGGGACCTCAAAGACCACCTCGTTTCAGGGCACAAACTGGGCTGTTATCGTTATGTATTATATACATATCACACTCTAGCTTCCTGTCACTGGGATGTGCTTTTCCAGACCTCCACGGAGAGGGTCCTTCCCAGGCTGAAGAGGAGGGGGTGCATGTTGAGGTCGGGGTCCTTGCGGAAGCAGTTGGGCTTGGCGTGGTGCTGGTTGTGCAGGTGGTTCCACCAGCTGGCAGGCAGCCCCTGCGTGGGGAAGAGGGGAACACCGGGGATTCAAACCGGAGCACTACCAAGGATCACATCTCTCTCTATTGCAACTCCCTCACAGGCGACTTTGCCTGGATTTAGGGACACTCCCATCCATCGCTTGGTCCTGATTAGCCCCAGAGAACATTCCCACCACTACCTTCAGCACGTTTATCACCACGATCTGCAGGAGACGATTCCACCTGGGCTTCCTGAAGACAGAGCAGTGCCCCAGATCGTGCTGGAACCAGCCCATCTGGATCTGGGAGACAAAAGGATCACTGAGGAAAGAGAACTGCTTCATTGCAATAATTTGCCTTGTGAGTCTCTGTAACTTCATAGCGTGAGTTTCATCCTCCTCCTGATGTGTGGAAGAGAGACTCACAGGGCTGGGAGCTTCCATCCAGGCCACTGTCCACTAGAGCTGCTCCATTCCAGATATTGGTTTCATCTGGACTATAGGGAAAGCAGCGAAGCATCACTGCAATTAACTTCACTGTCGCAGCACGGAGCTCTGTTGCTGCCATCACAAATAATTAATTTCCAAGTGACCAGCTAAAAAGTGGAATGGTTTCCAAGTCCATGGCTTCACTGCATTCTATATTCCCATGGACATACAAGACTGCTCTTTGAGGGATATCTGCCTTAGCAGATATTAGGCAAATAAAACAGATTAATTAAATAAATTAGATCATTTGCACCTGCTCCAGGGAGAGCTGAGCAAGCTTAAGTGTTCAGTGCTAATTAGAAAATCCTGTTTTCCTCCCTTTGCCACACCCTTCAATTTCTCCCATCTAAGTGCCACAAATCCCTATTCCCTCCTTCCCTACACCCACCCTGAAATGGATCCTTTGCTTTTTGCTGGCTGACTTTACTAATCCAGCAGAAAACTATTCAGGGCTAGTGGGGACTCATAAAGAACCCAAAAAATACCAGAGCCATATGACAGAAGGAAGAGAGAGACAAAAGTGCAGGTGAGAATGAAATATTCCCTCTTGTTGCTGGGGTGAGTGATTAGATCAGCTCATCCCATCTTGTGAAAGAGCCAGTTCCACAACAACCCCACCATCCCAAGGGAGCAGCCTGTCAGCAAAACGAGATCTGCTGCAGGCAACAAAAATTGTGACGTGAACGTGCTCGTCATCTTCAGCCAGATAATGGGATCTGAGGAGAGACAATGCCTGGGACGGGAACGTTCCATTAATCCTCTCCACCTGGAAGAGCCCAGGGCGTCTGCAGCACTGAGCACCTGTCAGCAATTTACCTGGGCAGTGGTGAAGCACACCATGCCAGCCAGGAAAGGCACCAGGGATACGCCGAAGTACCAGAGCACGAGCCAGGATGCAGCCTCCAGCACCAGGAGGTGAAGGAAAATCAGGAAGAAGAAGAAGTAATTGGGCTTCAGAAGTCCCATCTTCTCAATGGTGCAGCGCAGCTCACGAAAATCCTCCAAGAGGGATTTCTGTGGGTAAAGAAAATGGATTTCTGTGGGTGAAGTGAGTATTAATGCACTGCTTACTTTGAAAATGTCACAGAGCAGAGCCAGGAACCCCCAAAAAGCCACAGAAGTCGGAGGAGATGTTCTGTCAGTAGGGGCTCTGTGCCAAAGCAGGCATGAGGTCAACAGAGCTTGCTTTTGCTCTGGTGCTGAGACATCCCAGTGAGGAGAACTGAGCAGGATCTGGGGCTCTGGAGCTCATTCCTCGCTCCCAGGGGTGGATTTAGTGATGCTGGGACAGTCATGTTTCCACGCACGCCCATCACCACCCCCTGCCCACCCACAGCATCAGGCGTGCTCCCTCGCAGGCGATTCCTGCTACCTCTCCTGTTTTCCTCCTCCGCCCATGCTGAACCCCGAGCCATTCCCACCGCCGGAATCTAGGGCACTCACCTTTTTATTAGACTCAAAGCTAGGTTGATCTGGTGCCAGCTCCCCAATCAGCAGAGATTTCAGGTACTTTTTCACCAGGGATTTGTCGTTGTGAAATGCCACAAAGGCATCCTGAGGAGCACGAAGGGAGGGAGTGAGAGAGGGCACGTGACCGAACACCAAAGCTGAGCCCCTCGTTCCCCAGGTCTGGATTATAACACAAAACCCTGCTCCCCTTGTCCATTTTTGTCTCTCCTGTCGCTCTTTGCCATCCACTGGAGCTAGGCCCAAGGAAGCTGAAGGAGTTTCAAGAGCCCGGATTTCATAAAAGCTGCTGGGCGAGGCTGGTAATAAACATGAAAGGGTTTGATGAAAAACCCTTTGCAGAGGGAAACCTGTTCTTTCTTCTGCTTGTTTCAGCACAGTCTGTCCCTAGAAGGCTCCAGCCAGCAGCCCTGCCCTATGGATGGGGCCCAGGAGCAGGGAATGAGGTGTGTCTTTGCCATGCCTGGGATGAGGCTTTGAAATCCCGTCTGTGTAACACTGAGGCCATACAAAGTAGCTGCTGAAGCCTCATATTCAGCAGCACAAACCAGGTGTCTCTTACAGTTTCCTCCAAATTTCCAGACTGGTTGATGTTTTGGGGAAGTGGGTAACACTACTGACACAAAAGTGCCTGTCCCAGAACCATTTCAAATCTCCGTTTCAAATCAAATATAAACAATGGAATAAAGGATGAGATTCCAGATAAATCAAAACTCTTCTTTAGCTCATGTCCTCAGTGGATTTTCCAGAAGAAAGGTAAAGAGGCTGGCCATACCCTTTTTTCTTCCAGAAAGAGCAGATAGAACAAAATCCTCATTTTGAACAGTCTGATTTTTGCTCATTTTGGCTCTGAAAATCAGCAGGGATGAGCACAACCCAAATATTCTGCACAGGTCTCGTCAGGATCAAACCCCTGGAAGAGGACAGAGGACTTCCTTGGAGCCTCTTGGCTGGAGACAGTCTCTCTCTGAGTACTTTAGTCTAGAAAAAGTCAGAACAGGGTAACTTTTTGGACATTTGAGCTTTTCTACAGACATCTAGTGACCCTTTGTCACAGGGACAAATGAACAACTTTGTCCAGACCCAGAGGACTGGGGAAATCTTTCCATCATGATTTTGTGCCACTCATCCTCCAGGTCTTTTTACAGTTTTATATCACTCCCTCTTGCCAGGAATTCTGATTTAACCCATAAGTATCTATACTGCAGTTTGGAAACAGGAACCAGAATCCTTTCAAGCAGAAACTCCTATTTGTGAGATCAGTATCACAGATTCTTATCACTGAAAGCCTCTCAGTCCTGCCTGTTCTTTCTCCTCCCTGCTCTTAGGCCCTGATTAGCATCTTACTAACTTTAAGATTAACTTTAGAGATCAAGCTTAAGAACTATCACCTACAACATAACTCACAACATTTGACATCAAGTAAATGTTCTGCAATTGTCTTGCCTTGTATTTTCAAAACAATCCCCACTCACTATGTAGACACCATTATGAGCTCTAGAGTAGTCAAAAGTTGCTGGAAAAAAAAAATCCTGGATCCTGGTTTTAGGTAAAGTCCTGCACTGGTAATTTTTTGAGACACCTTCCAGTCCTGCTTTTCTGTGTGGATTTCTTAGAATATACGAACATTTTAAAAGCAAAAAGAATGATTAGGATTAGCAAGGGCAAGACAGAAAGTGTTGTTATGATGCAACACAAATCTACACTGAACCCATGATTTTGGCTACTGGTTGTGGTCCTGTCTTCAAAGGGATACAGTAAAGCTAGATGTTCGAAAACACCTTTAAGATCGAGTAAAATCAGACTGTAATTATTGGAACAATAAAAGCAAGTAAGATCAAAGGTCAATTTTTAAACACATTCTCTGCGGTTAAAGCCCCTGGCTGTCTATAAATACAATGATGTAAATGCAGGTCCTTGCAGGAGCTGGGAGGACATAGCTTGGGGACAAATCATTCCATGCATTCTGCATTCCTTGACTCCTTCTGTAAAAGTCCAGCGGCAGAAAGCGCAGGAGATGGCACCAGGATCTCTGGGCTGGCCTATGCTCTTAAGGTCAGTGAACTTGTGAGAAAACAAACTCAAACCTCTCCTTTTTCTTCCTCTGAGATCACCAGGTATTTTTCTGCCCCAATTTCAAGCAGGGTGAAAGGGATGAAATGTGAAAAATAACTGATCTGGTCCATTTTGGGCCAGGAGTCAGGAAGTGCTATCCCATTCTGCACGCTGAAACATGAGGGATTAAGACAGGCTAAGCAACTTTCTTCAAGTCAGAAAGTCTTGTCGTGACAAGAATTAAATCTCCCACATCACAGGTTTATGCCCATGTTTCCAATGCTCAGATTTCTGCCTGTTCAGAAATTCAGTGTCTCCTTCCAGCACAGTCTGGGAGATCTACTTAGAATTTATTATTCCTGCCAGCAAGCACCAAATGATTTTAGAGAAATCCTCTAGATCAAAGATTTTTGCAGGAGTCCCTGGAAGATCTGTGTTCGAATACATTTGTAGGACTTTTCCTTACGTCCTGCAGCCCAAGGTCATCGTGCTGCTTTCTCAGTCCGCTCTCTGACCAAGCACAGTGACGACCGCCACCAGCCGGGATTCCCACCACGTCCTCCTTCCCTGCCACTGGAACCACCTTCCTCCACCTCCTTCCCAGCTCTTACCGTGGCATCCTGCCCGGCATAGTGGCTGAGAACCCGGCTGCCCCCGGGATGTCTCTTGGAAAACTTGCTGACATCATAAACCTTCCTGTCAATCACCAGCCACTGCTCCCGGCCTTGCCCGCGCCCGTTGCGGATCCCGACCTCTTCCCAAGTGAAAAGCTGGGGGAAGGCTGGAACGGCTCCCGTCTCCTTCTCGCTGGGGCCAGTCTGCGGAGCCATCCGTGCTGGAATTCTCCAGTGCCAGCACTGCAGCTCCGTGATCCAGGCTGCGGGTGGCCCATGGTGGCCTGCCCGTTATACAGCCCCACTCCGAGCCACTCCCTGCGCTTCCAAGGGCTGGTTGGCTCTCCTCGCCCAAACACACCCTTCCCAAGTTCCCTCCTCTTCCAGACGCTTGGACACACCCGTGAGGAAAAGCCCTGCTCCTCCTTGTCCTTTCTGAGCTGCCTTTTCAAGGTCTGACTGCTCCACTGAACACAAACAGGAATCAAGAGAGAAATTTGGGTAGATCACCTGTTGTCTCTAAACGGTCCCCTCACCACCCAAAACCTTCAGGTTGTCCTTGGTCTTTGAAATTTTCTGTGCTGACCCTGGCATGCTAAATTAATGTGTCTTTCTTCACTAAATAATTGATTAAAGTACCACCAGATCAGAGTAAAGAAAGAACACATTAAGAAAGCATTCTTTATTTCCAGTTAATTTGGTTTCTATATTGATAATACTTTGCGTACAGCTGGTTTCAGAGTTTCCTGTGTGTTCTTGAGCCATGCAACCACCTAATTGTTCAAGTAATTCATTCATGAGTCTATAACATTAAAATATTTTCTAGTAATAGCAGTAGTAGTAATAATAGTGATAAAAATAACAATAACAACAATAATAATAGCAATAACTGTTAACATCAAGTTTGGCTGTAGATTCAGAAACCCATGCTTAAAGGCAATGTTGACATAATTAACTTTACTTAAACACTACTCCTGCAGAGACCAACTCTAAGCGTCTCTGATATTGTGAAGGTCTGCTGTGCAATAAAGAGATAAAGGGCTCTCAGCAGTAATAAAAGGCAATGCCAAATTTCCTATGAACTGGCATCAACTTTGCAGAAAAATCTAAGCAATATACACGAAATATTGCCCTACCTGTGATTTAGCAGTGTCTTGATCCCAGTTGGGCTTTTTTAATCCAAAATGCCAAGCCTCGGGTGCTTTTGAGGACGGTACAAGCAGCAGGCAGACGTGGTACAGATGGGGCATTTCCATCATACCCCTCTGTAATGCAATACTGAGTTAAATCCTGAGTTTTCCCCCTCGCCCCAAACCTTCTGTTTACGTTTCTGAATTTCTTAGGTCTGTAACCCCAAACGTGGCCTGCAGTGATGCCCAGTCCCTGCCTGAAGCCTGACCAGCTGCAGGTCTCAACCACCTCTTGTGACAATGAGTTTGCCAGACAATTCACACAATGGGATTCCAAGAAAACAGGTTGTTGTGGGAGCTCCCAGTTCTGAGAAGGCCTGAAAACACTCAGCTGAAGCTGCAGACTTCAAGCAAACAGAAAGATAAAGAAAGATAACGGTAGATAAAAAAGCCAAACTACTTTCTTGACCAAGGCACCTCAGCAGAGTGAGGCGTTTTCCCTGTCTCCCAAGCATGGAGTGGGCAGTTTTCTGGCTGACAGAGAACTCCAAATTATGCAATTCTAATTCTTCAAATCATGTAGCATCTTGCAAATTAATCAGTCAAACACCCAATTGCCATTTAGAAGTCCCTGACATGTGGCAATTTGTGAACCACCCAAAGTAAAAGAGAAATGTGACTGCTGGTATTCATCAGAAGAGAGTGATAAAAGAATGGGAGGAATAATTTCTACCCTGCTGTCACACTGTATTTTGTAACTCTTTATCTTGCTCTAAATAAAAGCTGAGAGTGTCCACGCTAATGATGTGTTCATGTTCTATGTATATGTGCAGAGTCTTACCTAAATCAATGTTCAGTACTTGAGGTGGTGGCAATAAAATATGCAACAGTTTGCGCAATTTCCTGCAGATGTGGGGTTTTGTGCACATGTGAAAATATCAAGTTATTCCATAGCTGGCTGAAAGTACAAAAAAACCCTTCCCATGGCCCTATATTCAGACTTGTAAATGTAGCAGCTGCTTGAAAAGCAGGAGAAAAAATGAGGAGTTTGGTTTCAGTCTATGAGGAGACACAGGATAAAGAGCCAGGAATGTATTGGAGTGAATAAATACGGGATGACTCTGTCTATACCCACAGTCAGTAATTGTGACTTTCACTGTTAACACTGTGGGTGCCAGCATCCACCAAACTGGTGGAATTAAGCGTGGGAACTCTAAGATGATTGTCCTCTGTATTAACAGTGTGTATAAATATTTATTGTCTGAATTTATTTAGCATCAGATCCCATCCAGAGGGGCCTGGAACGCCCCCCTGGTATTCTGTTATATTAAAATCCCTTCCCAATGCGAAAGCAGAAGCTGCCTCTGTCTGTATTATCCAGGTCACCAAACAGATTCCAGAGGCGCACGGAAAAGCTCAGACAGTGAAAGGCACAGTCCTGCTCACCCAGAGCAACGATTGAGAAACCTGTTGAAGTGAATTTACACCACACTGGGTGTTCTGCAACCACTGCCCACACACCTGCCAAAATGTGTGTCCTGCGTTCCTGGCAGCCGGTACACGTGCTCAGAGCTGCTGCACAGCCCTGCTCCCGTGACTCAGAGGCTCCTTGCACAGGCACTTGACATAATTTCCCAGATTTCCAGAAGGACGCTACGTGACTGCTCAGCTGCAGGTTGCTGCCTCAGCCCTTCTATCCTCTGTCACGTAAATGTTTGCAGCTTACGCTTAATCCACTGGAGATAAATGGTCCAGAAATAAATCTGGTACTGAGGTACCCTGGAGCATCTTGGAAGTGGTTGATGATCTTAGAGGTTTTTTCCAGCATTAATGATCCTACGAGCTCGTTTCTAAGAAAATCTTTTCTGGGGAGGATCTTTAAGTTCTGAGTCATTTTGTCCTACTTTTTTACAGGGTTTTCATGAAGCCTCTCAAGTGGGAACACCTCCCACGCGGGGCTTCTGGGCAAAACTGGGTGGAGGATCTCTACTTTACAAAGTTTAGAGTCTCACCAGAGCTGTTAGATAGAAGACAGACAGCTGTGGGTTGAACAGGCCTCCAGAATTAGGTGTCAACAGTGGAGAAAGCTGGAAAAGTGTGATCTTGGATAAACATCTACAAGAACACCTGCACTTCCCTCTGGAAGCAGAGCTGAGTCTCTCTGCCCTGTCCCGGCGGCTCTGGCACCATGGAATGGCATCTTTGATCAAAGCAGAGATAACCTGAAATGTCTCTGCTTCAGGAGGAAGGTACCACCTAATTTATACGAAATAACTTGACTTCGAAGAGTTTGTCCTCAAGGGACTCTGGAATGGATCTCACAGGGTACTGAGCCCTTTGTGGGGGGCTCGGGGGTGCTCTGCCCTACAGTGGCTCCAAGGAAATGACCTGCATCCATCCACAGTCAGCAGATTCCTGTGCATAGAGTCTGTTTTTCTTCCTGGATTTCATGGACTCTCCTTCAAGACTCCCTCTTCAGTGACTGTGATGTACCTCTTCCCAAACACAGCCAGGAAATAGAAATAATTAAAATTGTTTTAGCTCCAGCACAAAACTTACTGGGGAATCCGTAATTCAGGAAAAGGCTGCATTCAGAAAGATCTTTTCAAGAGACAAAAACTTTTGCAGTTGGCAAAATTGTTTCAGAAAGGAAAAAAAAAATCCAGTAATTGATTGCTTGATAAAAACATTAAAAGGCACCATGTCAACCAGGAGGAGAAAAAGACCAGGTTTTCCCTTTTTTAGTACATTCTGGGTTAAGGAAACACCACCCTGCATCTCAGATGGAGCTACTTATCAGGAATACCATGTCCCATGAAACGGGAAGAGAAACCTAAAGCAAAACCAAGGGGTTTTTTAATAGACAGAGTCAAGTTTGCAATGGAGACCCTGCCCTGAGTGGTTTCATTTGCGCAGATATTTAAAATTTTTATTAATTTTGTTTCATTCCTTAGTCCAGATATCAATAGTAAATTAACACAGGGTTTTTTCTCTGTGAAAGCAATCTTCACATCCTTTGCAAAAGAGAAAAAAACCACCCTCCCAGTTTTGGGTTACATTTTATGGGTAAACAATAAAAAACCCAAGATGTTAATTAGAATGAGGGCTAAAATTAGGCTCTGTAATAAGCCCTGTGAACCTTCTCATCTAAAACTCCCCACAGAACAATAAATAGCATTAAAACACATACGGGGTTTTTCTTGCAATTCCTATGAAATAAACCCTTTTCACCCTTCAGCTTCATGAAATTCAGAATCCCAGGGGCTATCTTTTGCCTTTACGATCTAAATTAAGCTGATCTAAAGTTGTAAATTCCGTAATTCTCCTCTCCCAAGTGCTCTATATCGTCACAAAGAATAAGACACAACACGATCCAAGGCAAATTTGTTAAATGCCTGCAACAAACCCATTTTGTTTTCTCACTGTTGCATATTCAGGGTTGTTTTTTTGGGTTTTCTGTGCCCAGTGCAGAGCACCCACTGCTTACAAACACCCAAACGCTCTGGCTGCCTGAAACTGGGCATCCACAGAAGCAAAACTCCACAAAAGGTGCCAGTGCTCGAAAGTTTGTTTTCATACATGGCTTGTGCAACCTTAATTAGGAACAAAGTGGCCTAAGCCAGGGTTAGGACACCCACAGGGGTTCCATGGCCTACACACGGCGCACCTTCCTCCTTCCGGCCTTCCCGCGGGCCTTGGGCTGCCTTCCAACCTCTGCAATAAACGTGGTGCCTTGGGGTGATTCTATGACCATGCTGTATTCCCCATCGCCTGCTTGATCTCTGGTGTACCTTTAAATTGCAAAGAGGGGAGAGAGAAGCCGAGAGAACTCTTCAAAGCGGCCGGCTTGGCCTTGTAACTAGAGTATTTGCATTCTTTTCTCTCCTGATTTTGACAACATTTGTTGGTTGGAGGACTTTTGCTCTCTAGTCTCTTCGGCTTTCAGCGGAGAAGGGACTGTGATCTGCCTCGGCGGCTTCTGTTCCTTTTTGGACTGTTTTTGGCTTGCTTTTCATCCCAGACCAGCTCCCATCTCCGGACCTGCTCGGCGGGACCCTCCAAGGGGGATCGTCGGACCCTGCCTGGCCTGGCCCAGCTCAGGACTGCAGGTTTTACCTACAGAGAGAACTCTAAATGCCATAGTCCTCTTTTAGGGGACAGGGGAGGGGGATTCAATATCCTTTTTTCCCCGTGACAGCGGCGGCCTCTGTTTGCTAAATAAATAGTTTTTTTCACTTTCTCTCGAGAAATTATTTTCCCGAACCCGTGGGGGAGGTGCTGCCGGGGCCTGCTTGCCTGGCAGGCAGGAGAGAGAGAGAGAGATACTCCTGTTGGGTTGTTTCCTCCTGGATTTGTGTCCAAACCGGCACAGTGGCACAGCCGATATTTGGCCATAGTTCCTTCCCTGCTCTTCACCATCTGCCTCTGTCCTTCCTCAGCCACAGGTTTTGGGGTATATTCTTAGGGCAACGTAAACATTTTGCCTCGGAGATGCCCCTCATCCTTAAACTTCCACATCCTACCCTGCCCGCAAGGGCACCACTCATAGTTTTCATATTTTGCTACGTCTTTGGCAAAATTTAATTTTTCTTTGACACTTTAGCAACTCCTGCTTGTAGTTCCATGACCTTTTCACTCTTCTTTGTTTTCCCAATCTGCCTCACAGGTTGTCCCTCATCCCTCAAAAATGCTCTCATGAGTTTGTTTCTCCCCTCTTTGCCAGGGATCTAAGTCCCGTATGTTTATACTTATTCCTTGATTTTGGTAACTGTGGAATATTTGCTGAAGACACAAATATCTATGGCTTTTTAGTCTCACATGTTCCTGATCTTCCTCTTGGATGAGGGGAGAAGAGGGAACAAAACAAAGAAAATTTCAAAACCTGAGCTCCTTGCAGCATGTCCATTCACCTTTTATTTTACTTGGGCAACATCCAGCATTTCTTACCTCACCTTGTTTCTTTTTCCTAATCTATTGGGAGATGATCCTGGAAAGGAATTCAAGCTCACTTGTTAGAACATTGGCATCCCTTCTTGCCAGAAGTTATCATTCTATCTGGGTCTGCAGCTAAATGATGATTTAGTGTTCATCCCAAAAGGTCCATTATGCAGGAGGTGACCTAATTAGGATAACACTGCCAACAGGACTGCCCTCATCTCTTCCCGAGTCAAAGCAAACATTATACAAGGAATTATCATCTATAAAATTGAGTTATTCTTGAATTTTTCTATTTCCTGTAGAGGACAATCTACCACTGCTCCTGCTAATTGGGCTAATTAACCTTGGTACCTTTCATTGGCACTTACACTGTATCTTGAACTGGTATTGATCCACATTTCAGCTGCTGAATATTTCTTTTTACTGACAGATTGAAGTATTCTCTGCTCTAAAGCTTCTCATTTTATGATCAAGTCACTACCTTCTCTCTTACTGGACTCAGGGAGCTCTGACAATTTTATTCCCTCACAAAAAAAAATCACCAAACTGACAAGAGCCTAAATGATGAGCTGCAAAAATCCAAAAGCCGGGCTGGTTCTTGTGAGCAAAGCCAAGGGAGATTACTATGGATCAGTCAGACCTTTGGAAATTTTGCCTAAGGGGCACCATCATAACCAGCATTTCCTATAAGCTGTCATGGATGTATCACTTCTTGTTGCTGTTTCAAAACTGTTCTTGGTGGAAATTCCTCCCCATTTTCTGAACACTTAATACCAGTCGCTGCAGAAGAGGCAAATCCCAGAGAAACCTCTTCCAGTGTAATCCTCCTCCTTTCCCACCCACGAGCAGTCTTGCATTACTGCACTTATCCTCTACACCTGACCTCTTAGGAAATCTTTTTCATATTCCTTATAAAAGAATCCCGGGAAGCAGCAAACTCTCCCATTTATGAGTGACTCGGCTGCATTCATCATCTATCCTGCGTGGATCTACAACCAGCTTGATTTCCCCTGCTTTTCTAAAGGTGGGAAGAATTCCATAAAGAACACCATTCCCCGCTTCAGGAATTTAGGATAATGGATGCAAGCACATCCACAGGTTGGGCAAGGACTGCAAATTTGCACCATTAACAAGTCCAAATGAGCGGGTGTTGGGAAGGGGAAAACGACAGCGTTTTCCTCTTTCACCTGCCCCATCACCCTTAACTGTATGAACATCACCCTGACATTTTTATAATTCCAGCTGCTCCACTGCTGATGTTCCTCCCTGATTTGCAAAAAGTGATTTATTCCTGGTTGGAGCCACCTCTTTGCCCAATGATATTCCACTTAACTGGATAATCCTCAAAGCCTTACGAACCTCTGACATCTTCAGGAACAATATCCTCTTCCCCCTGCCTTGGGCAGGGACACTTTCCACTATCCCAGGTTGCTCCAAGCCCCATCCAATCTGGCCCTCGACACTTCCAGGGATCCAGGGACGGCCACAGCTTCACAGAGCAACCTGTGTCAGGGCCTCCCCACCCTCACAGGCAGGAATTTCTTCCCAATATCCCATCCAAACCTCCCTCCTTTCAGTTTGAAGCCATTCCCCCTTGTCCTGTCACTCCATGCCCTTGACAAGGCTCTCGCATGATCTGCTCCTTCCCTTCTCATCCTCTGGGATGTCCTCCTCCCCTTCTGATGTCTGACTGCCACCCTGTGGCTATTCCACAATATCCAGGTTCCACTTTAAGGCTAAAGGGTTTCCACTAGATGGCAAAGTTGGGGCTGGTGTTCTTCGTGTATTTCAGTGTATTTCTTGAGCCTGGAAAACTCTCTGGAGAACTCTTCTCGAGCTTGGAAAACTTCCAGCAAACTCAGCACATTCATATCTGGTTATGCTGAGTCAGGTCCCCTGTCAGTCTTACCCTTCAGGATTGTCAATCTGCTCATCTGTGTTATTTTTGTTATTTTTCCTGGTTAAGGGAGCATTCAGTTTTTTGTATCGTGGATGTTTCCTCTTTATTGTGGCAGAGAAAACACAGGAGAAGCACATTTTGGAGAAGAAGGTTTATAACTGTTCTCTCTTTGTAGCTGTGGACAGGCATTTGTTCCACCTTTTACAGCATGAAGACTCTTGCACAGTTGTATTTTACTCTGATGACAGCAAAAATTGGTAAGATAAGGAACTTTATTAATAGACTTTCCTCCATCCACAGTTGTAATAAGAGGGAAAGAAATGGAGCAGGAAAAAACCAAGGTAAAACAATAAGGCCCACTTTCTTTATGGTCTTCATCAACAGGTATTTAATGATTATATTATTATTCCCATTACAATTTTATCCTGTGCTTAACAACACTCCTGGCCTGAGAAGATGCATTTCTTCCATTCCCTCAACACCTCATCCTCATTTTGGATGTTGATTGGGAATAATTCCTCAAAATCAACCCAGCCCTCCTGGATCCTAATCCACCAGTCCCTGGGGGACCAGGGTGATGGAGCATCTTCCTTAGTGATGTGGCAGGTGCTACATCCTGGTTTGGCATCTGTAACATCAGGGCAATAAATTACAAGACCCCAGGAAAGGCAGCAAGACTATTCAATAAACCCCACAGGATTGGGGTGTGTTTGGAAGGCACATCATCCGAGAGAGGCAGACCAGCAACGTTTTGGCTGAGGTGTGCCTGTGGATATGCAGCTGAATGAAAAGTTAAGCACTTTTAAACAGCAGTCTGACTCCCACCACCTTTCTAACTTCCTTAGATTTGTCTGCAGCTCAGGCAGGAATGCCTCACTCTTCATGGGCCAGGAGTCAGGAAGTCTCTCCTTGTAACAAATCACCCAGAGGTTCAAAAAAACCCGAAGCTTCAGGCAGTCACAGCGTGATTATGATCACCCTTCACACAGAATAATTGTAGAATGGTTTGGGTTGGAAGGGACCTTAAAGCTCAGCTCATTCCACCCCCTGCCATGGTTTATTGTATTCCACTAAACCAGGCTGCTCCAAGCCCCGTCCAACCCGGCCTGGAATGCTTTTGCTTCCTTAAGTCACTCTTGTAGGGATCCCAGGTATGGATGGGACAGGTTTCTCTCTCTTCTGACTCTCAGTCATGGGTTCATAACACCCCAAAGTCTGGCACTGTGGAAACCACTTGCAGATCCCTCACGGAATGTCACCAGAGGCTTCCAGAGCAGATGTGGAGGGCAGCGTTCCCACAGAACATGGCATGTGGAAAAGCTTCCACTTTGGTGTTTCCCTACCTCAGTTAGAGCTCTCACTAGATCCTATTCCTAGAGAACTGCTGCCTGCACCTCCCCACCTCACCCACACATGTACAAATTGGTCTGGCAGCTCCTTATTACAAACAGGGATTTGAAAATACTGAACCTACCCCATTCCCTAGAGCCTCCACATTTCCCTAATTCCCACGTTCCTTGATTTCGTGCTGTCCCAACTTTCTTACTACACTCGCAATGAGAGCCACCCCAAAAAGCCTATGTTAGATAAGAAGCTTCCTTCATATATATTCAGCAAATGAAGGATCAGCAAATGGAAAAGAATCTGTTCTCAGTCCCAAAGCTGCCCCCAGCTTGGTGGGACACAACCTCCTCCATCCAGCTTTTCCCCAGAACTCAGCACCAGAGAGGAGGAATGAAAGAAGCACAAGAAAAAATTAGAGCACATCTTTAAAAAAAAAAAAAAAAGGAAAAATCATATTAATTACATTCATCCATGGAATTAAGCTGCACCACCTCCCCACCTCTGGCTTAACCAGCTCTCCTCAGTGCAGGATCTTCAGGGTGACCACCATAGGAGGCAGCAAGGCTGGGGAATTCCTCTGCAGGGATCCACTGCTGCTTATTTATGTAGATAGGCATCAAGCCAGAGCTCCCCTGAATCTTTCAAAGAGCTGCCAAGAGAGAAACAAAGGAATGAACCCCATGTTCCATCCAGAGCCTCGTGGGGAGAATTCCCACCTACAGGCGAAGCAAAGGAGCTCATGAAGCGATTTGGGTCAGAAGGGACCTTTAGGGGCTGCCCCTCCCTTTCCACGTCCCTCCCATTTTTTCCAGAACACTGGAAAACCCCTGACTTGGGAGCACAGCGGGTCAATACTCACTGCACGATGTCTGCGAAGGCCGTGAGCAGAGGCTTGCACTGGTACTCAATGCCATGCTTGGCACACAGGGACTTCACCAGAGGGGCCACCTTCCAGTAGTTGTGCCGTGGCATCGTAGGGAAAAGGCTGTGGGAAAAGGAGACGGTGATTCCACGGCATCCGTCAGCACCGCACGGAATTCCAGCCCCTAATGCTGGCAGTGCCCCAAGCTCCCCTTGGCCACAGCCATGGGTGCTCTGCAATGTCCCTCTCGTGTCCCTTCAGTGGCTGTGCTGGGAATTCTCCCCCCTGTGCCACGCAGCTCCGATCTGAAGTGGTGCTGGTGCTCACTGGCGCTCCAGAAATTTTCTTTTCGGAGTTCCCGTTCCGTCCCCGCACAAAGAACACAAAATTAACCCACGTTATCTTTTGTTCTTGTCTCAGCTGACAGAGGGACCTCGGAGGCTCTTCAGCCCTGGTGTAACTAGCACTCCTTGGAACTATTCCCAACCCCTGTTTCCACTCACTGGTGCTCGATCTGGAAGTTCAGGTGGCCACTGAACCAGTCATTGAACAAGGACTGATGAACGTTGCAGGTCGCCTGGAGCTGAGAGGGAAAAAAACCAAGAAGTCCTGTTTTAAGTATTATTTTAGCAATGTCTCTTCTCAAACACAGGTTTTTCATCTCACAGGAATTCTGGCTGGACACAACAGCTCCAGGAGTTATTTCCAGCCAACACGAGGTGGCCAGGCTGAGAGAGATGGACTTTACACGCCCAGAACTGTCACAGATCTCCACAAATAAGGTCTCACCTGGGTAGAGAACCAGTCCACATTCTTATCATAATCGATGTGCATGGGGATGTGGTTCATTTGTGTGACCCAGACAAACCAGTTGCTTTCTATAAACCTGTGCAAACACAAAAAACCATCACAGATCACACACCCATGAGGTGACAAGCCAGTACAAAACACTTGTGCGCACACCAGTTGGTTGTTGCCTGACAAAATGAACACCAGGAACCCCAAAATTCTGTTCAGATCAGACCTACACACACCTTCCACCTCCTACAGCCTGGCAGGAAACCACCCCTGTCCCACTGAAAGGATCAGGAGAGAGAAGAACGGGGAGAGATGAGAAAAATAACCAGGAGGCTGGAGAAAAGCTGACACGAAGGACTGATAGAAGCTGGGCAGAAAAAATGTTGGAATGATAAGCTGGATGATACCTGACCAACAGGTGCAGCCCCAGGGTACCTTTCACCCCCAGGAAGGGCAAGTAGGTGAGGAAGAATCGGATGTAGAAGGACAGCATCCAGGCCAGGTCCTGCAGCACAGGGGACAGGAAAAACGGCATTAAAAGGAAGAATTTCTGGCTTCTGAATTTACCATCACTCCCTTTAAAACCTCCCATAACATCTTCTACTGATCAGTTTTTCCTCCCTAGCCTCATCCCAAGGCAACCTGGCACCAGCCATTCCTGTGCTCAGGAATTATCCTGGTTCCAGGAGCCCAGCAAACACCAGACAGGACATGCTCTAAAGCAC
>VWPU01011677.1:0-35273 GCA_013398955.1 Callaeas wilsoni
GCCGTGGAGTCCCGGCGGATCGCAGCGGGGATCCCCCGGGAGCTCCCTCGGACCCCTCTCTCTCTCCAGGCCGCGGGGTCCCGGCGGATCGCGGCAGGGACGCCCCGGGAGCTCCCCCGGACCCGTCTCTCGCCCCGGGCCGCGGGATCCCCCGGGAGCTCCCCCGGACCCCTCGCTCGCCCCAGGCCATGGGGTCCCGGCGGATCGCGGCGGGCACCCTCCGAGAGCTCCCCCGGACCCCTCGCTCGCCCCGGGCCGCGAGGTCCCGGCGGATCGCAGCGGGGACCCCCCGGGAGCTCCCTCGGACCCCTCTCTCTCTCCAGGCCGCGGGGTCCCGGCGCGCCGCGGCGGGGACGCCCCGGCGGCGCCCCCGGACCCGTCGCTCGCCCCGGGCCGCGAGGTCCCGGCGGATCGCAGCGGGGACCCCCCGGGAGCTCCCTCGGACCCCTCTCTCTCTCCAGGCCGCGGGGTCCCGGCGGATCGCGGCGGGCTCCGGCTCCGCCCGCGGCGGGCACTGCGCGTAGCGAGGCGCCGGAGGAGACTGAGCGTGTCGGTGCTGCATTAGAAAACGTGAGCCGAGCCCCTCTGCCGCTTGCCTTACAGGTGAAAAACAAGGCACCCGCCGAAGTTCAGATCACCGCAGAGCAGCTTCTGAGAGAGGCAAAGGAGAGGGAGCTCGAGCTTCTCCCACCGCCTCCGCAGCAGAAGATCACCGATGTTGAAGAGCTAAACGACTATAAACTCCGGAAGAGGAAGGTACAGTAAAAAAAACCCAAGCTTAACCTCGACGCTCACGTAAAGCACTAAAATTCTGCTGTTTTTAACTTAAACAAGATGTAGTCCATATTCCTTGTGGACTTTCCAGGTGGATACCAGTTCTTTAAAACCCCTGTTTCGTGCTGCCCTTTAGCAAAACCCATCAGTTACAGATGCGGTGCTTGACAAAGTCTGGTAGCAAACAGCATCTCCCCCCTGCCCATGTTCAGAGCACTGAAAGGGTAATTACTTATACAATTAGCAGGCATTTTCTTCATTACCGCCAGCATCTGGCCAGCCACTGTAAAAGAACATCAACAAAAAAAAAAAACCAAAACATTACAGTAGTGCCAAATTATAAATCTTGTTTTAAAAGAATTGCTTTGCTTGTGCAAGTTTAGTTATGGTTTTGCTCAGCTTTTTCCTTTAAAAATGCCTATCCAGGACCAGCAAAGCAAGCATATTCCTAACAGGGAGTTTTGCCCTTGATCTTTGCTAACAGGATCAAGGGGAAAATTAGCTGAGCCCCCCAAGTGCCCTTGATCACCCCCAGGTCCTGCTGCACCTCTCAGGTCTCGCTGGGTTACCGGTTTCCATCTCTTCTCTAGGTGTGATGGCTCGTTCCTGCCATCAGGTGTGTTAGACATGATCATGCCAGCATATTAAACCCAGGGAGTAACAACAAGGCATCTCACTTCAAGGAAAAATTTAGTGCAGTGGTACACACATGTGCAAGTGAGTCAGTTCATGCTGCTGCATCCAAATATATGCATGCATATGTGCCGTGACTGGATTCCAGCTGTCCAGGTAGTGTTGCTGTCAAAACATTAAGCAGAACCTTAAAAAACTAAATTTGCACTTCAGTGCTGTCAGCTGTTACTCCGTCAGCGTGTCAGGTGTCAGGAACTCAGGTTTAGCCCTGCTCTAAAGGGTGGTGATCTACATTTCTAACTTCTCTGCTAGGCAATTTTTAGTGTTGCATTGAGTTAGTTTTGTTATCTGAGCTGCACAGGTGTAAGACACTGGGAATTCTTAATAATGATAGGGATAATAATACCCTATATCACATATGGGGTATTACTGTGTTATAATAGTAATACCCCATATCACGTATGGGGTATTACTGTGTTATAATAGTAATACCCTATATCATATATGAGGTATTACTGTGTTATAATAGTAATACCCTATATCATATATGGGGTATTACTGTGTTATAATAGTAATACCCTATATCATATATGGGGTATTACTGTGTTGTAATAGTAATACCCTATATCATATATGGGGTATTACTGTGTTATAATAGTAATACCCTATATCATATATGGGGTATTACTGTGTTATAACAGTACCCCATAAGCCACTGATGGTGTGAATGGTGTGCAGAAGGATTCCTTACTTACGGATGTAATTTCCTCCTCAGACTTTTGAAGATAACATACGAAAGAACAGGACCGTCATCAGTAACTGGATCAAGTACGCACAATGGGAGGAAAGCCTGAAGGAAATCCAGAGGTAACGATGGTGCGGCTGCAGGCATCTCTTAGAAGCCTTTTTAGACACATGCTGACACGCACCAAAGTCTGGGAGGCGCGTTTTACCCACCCTGTGCTCGTGTTTTCCAGAGCCCGTTCCATTTACGAGCGTGCCCTGGACGTGGACTACAGGAACGTCACCCTGTGGCTGAAATACGCCGAGATGGAAATGAAGAACCGCCAGGTCAACCACGCCCGGAACATCTGGGACCGGGCCATTACCACCCTGCCCAGGGTGAACCAGTTCTGGTACGTTGGCAGAGCAGGGAGCGCCCCTTCTAGCCCCAAAGGCTGCACAGCATTTGGCTCTTCTGGGATTCTGCACGTTATCCTGCTTCTCCAAGTCTTCAGGCTAGTCTGAGAAAAAGGAGGAAGGCTGAAGTTTTGGAGAGGTTTTGTGCTTTTTAAGTGGCAAGAATGTTGGGAGAGAAGGATGTTTGTGTGCCTGGATGCTGCCAGTCACTGCTGCGTCTACAGGCGTTTCTGGGGTGGGAGGAAAGAGGTGAGGGAAACTCGGGGATGCTCTTAGGAAGCGCTCCAGAAATCCTTGAATTGACAGGTTCATTGTGTGATGGCAGAACCTCAATCTCCTTTCCCCAGGTACAAGTACACTTACATGGAGGAGATGCTGGGGAATGTTGCTGGGTCACGGCAGGTGTTTGAACGGTGGATGGAGTGGCAGCCGGAGGAGCAAGCCTGGCATTCCTACATCAACTTCGAGCTGAGATACAAGGAGGTGGACAGAGCACGAAGCATTTACGAGAGATATATCCTTTTCAGTGCCTCACAACTCCTGCCTGGGTTCAGGCCTGCACTCTCTATTTCCTTCCCAAGTATTCCGTGTCCAGCAATGTCCCGGTGCTCCTTTTCGCTGCGTTGTGCTGGGAATGAGCCACCACCCTGGGAGCCTGCAGGAGGTGTCAAAAGCAGGTTTAGGGGAAGCCTCCAGATGCAGTGAAGTGGGTGTAGGTCCTGCCACAACAGTGTCTTTTTGACTGCGCTCATGCACCCAGCTCTTTTGCAGTCACCGTTTGTTTCAGGCTTCTCCTCAGACTTCCCCTGACCCTTATCCCTTTGTAAGTTCTCAGCAAGGCACGAAGCCTTAGGGCTGTCAGTGCCTCTTCCCAGCTGCGTTTCTTTGTCCCCCGTGTGCCACCCTGGGAGCTGCTGGACGCGGTCCGTGAGCCGGCGCTCCCTGGGAAGAACGCAGCTGGGGCAGTGCCCCTCGGCCAGCACCGTTTCCTTAACGGAAGCCCCACTTGTCCTTGTTCACCCCGACGTGAAGAACTGGATCAAGTACGCGCGCTTCGAGGAGAAGCACAGCTACTTTGCCCACGCGAGGAAGGTGTACGAGAGGGCGGTGGAGTTCTTCGGGGAAGAGCACATGGATGAGCACTTGTACGTGGCTTTCGCCAAGTTCGAGGAGAACCAGAAAGAAGTAAGATCTCCTTGATGGTGCATCTGAGTCACGCCGAGGTTCCTCCTCGAACATCAAAACTTAAGGCCATTTAACGTTCGCTGCAGTGCCTGTAGTTTCCAGCACCTTGTGATTGTAGTCTGACTTAGGGAGACAGCTTTTTGCCGTTGGGTGACATCAGTAAAATGTGCTCTAAGGGAGATCTGCCAAGCCCTAGAGCGTTGGCTCAAACCTGTATCCTCAGACTGGAGGGGTTCTGAGACGTTACAGGCCTGCAGGATAGAAAACTGGATTGGTCCAGATGTTGTTCACAGTCTCTAAGGTTCCTAGGCTTTCAGGAAATTGAAAACATTCTGTGAACCCCAAACCACCACCTCTTAAAAGTGGTTTAAATATTCTAAACCTGTAAATGAGTCAGAGATGACGGGGGCTGGCATTTACAGATTTTTTTTTTCCCCTCAAAGTTTACCCTTCAGGGACATCCGCGTTAGTCCTGTTCTAAAACAATCACTTACATTGGGATGTTCCACAATTCTGTATTCTATTAAATGCTGCCAGAAGCTCATTGAAAAATTGTGGGGGAGGACAGAAACTGCTTTGTAAATATTTTTCAAATGATACTTAATATTTTCAGTTTGAAAGAGTAAGGGTTATCTACAAGTATGCCCTGGATAGAATTCCAAAGCAGGATGCCCAGAATCTCTTCAAGAATTACACCATCTTTGAGAAGAAGTTTGGAGACAGGAGGGGAATCGAGGACATCATTGTCAGCAAGAGGAGATTCCAGTATGAGGAAGAGGTGAAGGTACGTGAGACAGGTGCCCTCCAGGCTCACTGTACGGCCAGCTGCTGTTTAAGGTACATGAGGATTTTGTGATATCAAAGCTGATAAGTTTCACATTACTCTTCAAAAGTCAGTCCAAAAATAATACCGAGGGAATGTTCATTTTAGAGGCAGAACTCCATCCCAGGGGAAGGGAATGATATTTGCATTCACTGCATTTTTTGTTTCTGCTTTCTAGATTGTGCAGGCGAGGGTTTTTGATTGAACTCCATGCTTGGTACCCTTTCAAGTCATCTTAAGGATAATGCAGTTTAGCTTTTAGTTACTGCTTCACTTCACTTAGGGAATAGCCATTACAGGACACCTCACCTGTGTGTAAATACCTTTCTGTGGAAAGCAGCTGTGCCACACCTGTCCGCTGTTCAGTCCACACTGCATGTTTCATCATTCCTCGTCCCTTCTCACACTTCACTTGGATTGCCTTCATTGAGACAATGCTGGGGGCCAGATAAAAACAAAACAAAATTTAAGACAAACCCTCTTTTAACCCGAAAGCCGTACCATAAGCATCCCCAAGACTGACAGTTTTCGTTACTATTCCAGTGATCTATTCTGAAGGGGAAATTCTGACTGAGTAAGGGATGAGGCTGTGTTCGTTTTAGTGACTGAGGTTTGTTTGCTGTTGCCCTGCTCCCCTCCCTCTGCAAGGCGAACCCCCACAACTACGACGCGTGGTTCGACTACCTGCGGTTGGTGGAGAGCGACACGGACGCCGGCACCGTGCGGGAGGTGTACGAGAGGGCCATCGCCAACGTGCCCCCCATCCAGGAGAAGCGCCACTGGAAGAGGTACATCTACCTCTGGATTAACTATGCCCTCTATGAGGAGCTGGAGGCAAAGGCAAGTAGTAACAACGCAGGGGTTTCCCTTTCCATGCAGTAAATAGCTACCAATAATTTAATAAGAAAACCAGGAGCTAAATATTCTCTGTGTTCCTGGTTTTGTGTAACGCGCTACAGGATTTATAATTTAAATGTACAGAGTTTTTCCTCTTCCAGATCTCCCTCCTATGCTTAGGGGAGGGAAAAAGCCAAACTTGTTTTACCCCAATTCATTTAGAAGCACACTGACAATAAAAGCAGGAGTGCGTATTTCTAGCCCCGGCTGAACTGCCCGTGGCAGACTGTTACCTGAACTTGTGAAATAGTTTTATAATTACCTGAACTTGTGAAATCGTTTTATAATTAACAAAACTGTTTATGAAGCAGCCATGTTGTTGCTAGAGTGGTCTCTGAGGCTATGCAAGTATTTATTCTGTTTCCAGTCATGGAACATTAGAGCTGCTCTGAGTACAGAACACCTATTCAGTGTCTGTTAAAGGAAAATACGTATTTTTCCTCCCACAATGGGGACACTCTTTGGTTTTTTGTCTGTTTCTTAGCACTGAACTTTGCTTTGAAAAGGTGAGTCTTGCTGATTCAGAAGCTACCAGGTTTGAATTGTGCACACTAAGTAGATAAGCACTCCTGATTCTAACCAGCTTGACTTAAATACTGTTCTGCAGTTCTGCAGTCATTGCAGGATTCCAAATTCAGCATAATCTCAGCAGCAGACAAAGTGTTTAACAAGCTGCCTGTTCTTACAGGATGCAGAGCGAACCAGGCAGGTGTACCAGGCATGCCTTGAGCTCCTGCCCCACAAGAAGGTATGGCTCCTCCAGCAGTTCGGGTCGATTTTGGGTTAAAATGCCCTTTTAGTTCTCTCCCCCCCCAACATTCAGCTGTGTAAGCAGTTCCAAATGGCCACTAGCAGGTTCATGAAGGTTTTGCTCAAAACTTTTGAGTATCCCTTCCAGTTTCTCAAAACGTCCACCTTCCAGAATGAATGGGGAGGTTTTCAAGCTAAAGTGCAAGGTGTCTGTAATGTGCATCACAGTGGGGAACTGCAGGGCAAGCACTGGTGTCAAGATTCCCTCACACACATGAAACACAAGGTTTTTTCCACTGTTTTCAAATTACTAAGTAGTTGCTAAGTAGACTGTAAGAAGGTGGAATTACACATAGCCAGAAAATAGGGAAGGCCACTTAGTCTTTGCTTCCTCCTCAGGCAGGGTCGTTTGTAGCTGCTCACAGCCCGGTCTCTTGCAGTCTCTGTAGGGCACTTGTGGCTCTGCTTTGCTGGGTTAACACCTTTTAGAGCATCCAGTGGCCTCCATGGTCACCCCGGAGGCAGCTGCATTTGCTAAAATAGCTTTCAGGTCCGTCTTCCCCATTACAATTGTTCTTTAAGGCTGATTGTTTGGAGTTTTGGGTTGTTTTTTTTTTTTTGCTTGTGAACTTAACTAAAATATCTGTGTGGCCAAACCTTTACAGCTTTTAATCTGCACTGCCTTGGAATGTCAGAAAATCCTAGTTCGTGTTCTTTTTCTAGTTTGTCATTTAATTGTGTCATCTGAGTGTCAGATTAATCTCTAGTTATTAAGAGCTGATTAGCTGTTAATCGATTCAGCAATAGCTGATGTTTTGCCAATGCATGATTGGTTAAAAACCTGTTTTCTCTGGTTTAAAAGACTTCTGTCCTGGCCATTTTTCCTTTCACCTCAGTATATTGTCCTGTCGGAGAGAGGTTGTTTTAGGTGATGAACTCTCAACCTTTCAGCAGGAAAATGCTGAGATCAAGTGAGATTACCTGCAGTAGCAGTAATATCTTGTGCAGACGGAATGCTTATTCTTTTTTAAGCAATGTGTACAGTATTATCTACTGACTTTCCAGCCTAAATAGCACTTTGTTCTCTTTCTTCCAGTTTACATTTGCCAAAATGTGGCTGCTGTATGCGCAGTTTGAAATTCGCCAGAAAAACCTGCCCCTTGCCAGAAGGGCTTTGGTAAGCTTTTGTCAGAGCCATAATTGACTTCACTAACTAATAGTAACACCGGGAATGGCATTAAAAGATCTTAAATTGTCCTTTTTAAATTGCTGGTTTAATCCACTTAAAATAAAGCATCCGAGAAGTCTGCAGGGGCCAGCATTTACTGTCATGTATGATTTAAAAAGAAATGTAGCTGATGAATTAGCCCCGGGCAGAAATGACAAAGGACTCCTCTGAATGCAGAGCACCCACATCAGCTTAGCGCTCTTACAAGTTCTTAGCTGCTGCTGATTCCTGACAGTGACACTTGTTCTAACAATAGCGTTTTAAAAAGCCTGGTAGATAAATGGGAGGTTCGGCTCTAGGAAATTAGGATCTGACAGGCTGTGTGCCAGTCCCTGCTGCTGACAGAAGCAATGACAGGGACTTCGGGCCGGCTCAGGAGCTGCTGAGCAGGTTCACCCCGTGCATGTCAGCATGGCAGGGGACAGCAGGGTGTGGTGGGGCAGCAAGATCTTTCGAAATGAAAAACTTCCTTTCCTTTCAGTTCAGATATTCTTAGTAAGCTCAGGGATAGCATCAGGCATTTTGAGAAAGCCAGTGTTGGTAGCAGTTGAGGTGGTTTGACTTCAAAGAGCAAACTGATGGGGTTTCCACCCAAACAGTGATGGAGGGCACGTGGAGAAGAACTGGACATATTCTGAAATATCAGTGGCATCTCTAGAGCTGGAGGGCCATAACAGTGACCAAACTGATAATCAATCCCAAGTGGTGGTTTCCTCCATTTTTAATAAATTCCGAGGTAATAAACGTGTAGGAACGTTGTGCAGGACAATTGTGGTAAGGGAATTCCAGCTCAGATTACCTCACGGTGGCTTGAGGGAGCAGAAGCTACGTTGCTTAGTAAACAATACGTGTCTACAGAGGTGCCTCCGAGGCCAAGTTCACTACAAGCTGTCTCAGGTATGCCCATTCTTAACTCTTGTTTTAAGAGATTCCCAAACTAAGAATCCAGAATTGCCTCTCACAGCTTGGCTCAGCACAGTTTTCTTCAGAGACTGAGGCGTATCAGAAGGAAAATACTTTGTAAAGACGTTAATCTCCACCTGTCCATTGCTGTCAGCCAGCAGGCAGGGGTGGGCGTGCTCTGTGCAAGGAGGACCAGCGTAGGGGCCACAGTTTGGTATCATTTATTTTATGAGATGCTTGGGAGCTGCTTGCCTGGCAGGCTGGCACACACCGTGCTTCCTTCAGCTGCTCAGCTGATGAACCAGGGAGGTTCCACTTGCTCCACATTATGTAAAAGTATGGCAGGTGACGGATGCTTGCTGCTTCCCAGGCTCTTGGTGTTTATGGATGCGCATTTGTTCTGCAAACACTCCGTTTCCTACTGGCCCTGAACAAGCTGAATAAACAGCATGAAAAAGAATTGTAGTTCCAACACTGGACAGTAAAGAAACGCTTAGAGAATCGAGTGGGAGTTTTATTTTCCTGCAAGATCACTAACGTTGGTTGGTTTGTTTTTTTTTTTGGCTTAACCAACGACATCCATAGGTAAATGTCCGAAAAACAAACTGTTTAAAGGTTACATTGAGCTGGAGTTACAGCTGCGCGAATTTGACCGTTGCCGAAAGCTGTATGAGAAATTCCTGGAGTTTGCACCGGAAAACTGCACGTCCTGGATTAAGTTTGCCGAGCTGGAGACCATCCTTGGGGACATCGACCGCGCCCGGGCCATCTACGAGCTGGCTATCGGCCAGCCCCGACTGGACATGCCCGAGGTGAGCGGGGCAGGGCCGCTGTTGAGGTGTTTACTGCACCTGTGGCTGGTGAGCACGTAAATGATCCACCAGATAAAACTGAGAAAGCCGAAGGGATGGTGTGCCCCAGGTTTGGTGCTGCTCAGCTTTAACCCCAGCCCGTGCCGCCAGCGAACACCCTGATCTCCGAACCTTTCCTCAGGGAAATTTCACCTTCGTCCCTTCTCTTCCCCTCCCAGTACCTCCCTGAGCTGGGAATGAACGTGATGAGAGGCTTCTCTGTTTGCAGGTGCTTTGGAAATCCTACATTGATTTCGAGATAGAGCAAGAGGAGTATGAGAAGACCAGGAACCTTTACCGGCGGTTGCTGCAGCGCACGCAGCACGTCAAGGTGCGTGCGGGCACCCAGGGCACAGAGCCGGCCCTGAACCTGGCCCACGGGCAGGGAAAGCCTGGGCAGCCCTCACTCCAGTCAAGCCAGGTTCAGGCCCCTGCCTGTGCTCTGAAGGGGGGAGGGAAGTTCCTGAATTCCATACAACAACAGGTGTATCTCAGATGAAAGAAGCTTTTCCAAGCAGCCCTCTTTGCTGAGCAGCTTTGGGATCCGAGTTGCAAAAACATTGCAGGGAAAACCGTGATTTTTGCAGTGTCTCTTGGTGCTGTCGTTGACTAAATTCACACAGATTTCTCATGACTTTGTCAGGAAAATTAATCCACCAACACCAGAGGTTTATGTTCAAAAAGGAGACAAAGTAGTCCTGTTACTTTATTCGAATAAAGGGAGAGGCCATGGGGCATTCCTCTGGGGTCTCTCCAATTTTTGGAGGATGCAGCCTCCTTTTTATCCTAATTTCCCGACCGCATTTTCCCTCTCTTTCCCCATTGGCTGAGGTACTTGAGAGGTACAGACTTCCCCGAATGCCTAATTCCTAAGATGCTCTTCTAATGTATACCCCTCCCTTGCCTTTTTTTTAATTCCTGTGCAATTCATGGTTCTCCTCATTGTTTCTTTCATCTTTTGATACTCATTTTTCGTTTATTTGCAGCCCTACAGCTTACTGATGAAGACAAATCTCTCTTTCCATCCATCAATCAGTGGAATCCTTTCCCATTGTTTCTTTTATCTCTTAGTGCTAGTTTTTATCTACCAGCAGGCCCACAGCTTATTTGTAAAGACAAGTCCCTCATTCCTTTCAACTTGAAACAGCCACAAGAAACCGATCCAGGTGGATTGCGTGGATGTTGTGTCCTGCTGAAGTGGGGCCAGTCTCACTCGTGTGAGACAAACAGATTTTCTGGGCACCCGCTCGCGTCGATGTTTGGGTTTTTTTGCTGCTCTTGTCTTTTCGAAGCTCTGCTGTCTCCGTGGTGGCGCAGAGCGGAGGCTGGAGCCGGGGCTCGTGTGCTGTGCCCGCAGGTGTGGATCAGCTTCGCGCAGTTCGAGCTGTCGGCGGGGAGGGAGGAGCGGCTGCCGCGCTGCCGGCAGATCTACGAGGAGGCCAACAAGGCCATGCGCAGCTGCGAGGAGAAGGAGGAGAGGGTCATGCTGCTGGAGTCCTGGAGGGGCTTCGAGGACGAGTTCGGGACCGACGCCACCAAGGAGAGGATAGATAAACTGATGCCTGAGAAAATAAAGAAGAGGAGAAAGCTGCAAGCCGAAGACGGGGTAAGGAGGAATGATGCCAGTGGTGGCTGTGGGCCCTCGGTGGCTTTGTGCTTTGTGGAGTCAGCTGCTGGGCAGGGGATGACAAGCACGGGGTTTAATTTTCTATTATTTCTCTAATTTCTCTTTCTTACTAGAAGCACCTCCGAATAGCCAACGCTAACATGCAAATTAAACTCGCTTTGTGGTATTTTTCTCTCTAGTCCGATGCTGGATGGGAGGAATACTATGATTATATTTTCCCAGAAGACACTGCCAATCAGCCCAACCTCAAGCTCCTGGCTATGGCAAAGCTCTGGAAGAAGCAGCAGCAGGAGAGCGAAGCTGCAGCCATGGATCCTGACAAGGACATTGATGAAAGCCAGACTTAATACCTTGCCTTTCCCCACCCCTTTCCTGGGCCATTGTACAGTATTTTCATTGGTGATAAATAAATGTATTTGGAGAGTTTTAGTATTTCTGACTCGAGATGGATTTTGTGTGGAAGACAAGCACCATCTTGGGGTTGATTCCCTTTAAGAGTCCTGTGGGTGTCCAGCAGTTAAAAGAGAGGTCCTGGGAGCAGTGCAGGGGTCTGCAGCTGTCACCAGCGCAGGAGAACCGGGAGAGCTGGGCAGAGACTTTGCTTTTAGCACGAGGCCCTGTCCCAAGGCTCCCACGGCCTCCCCCAGCACTGCTGAAGGACATTAATGGGCCAGGGCAGCAGACCTGCTGTCTCGAGTGAGAGATATCTGCAGCCATCACGCCTGATGAGTTTTTCAGTAATTCTGTGAAATACGAGGGTATCATGAGAATAGCTGAAAACAAAAAGCTGTTGACCACAACCTGGTCAACTTCCTATCCAAGGATGCTTTTATCCCAGAAAACAGTAAGGGCAGACAGCAGTAGAGGTTAAAGACACTGGAAGTAGCCCCTAGAGGACAAAGCTGGTGACATGGGTAGCGCAGTGGGTCTGTGTTTGAGCACTCCGTGTCTTGGCAGACACAGCAGAGCTGTGGCACCGCTGCTCTGCGCTGGGCAGCCTCCAGCGCTCTGACCCCTCAGATCCGGCCTGTCCAGCTGTGGGCAGAGCACAGATCCTGCCCCACGCGAGCCTCTGGTAACAGGGGCCTCTCCTCCCCTGCCCCTCACCTCTGAGCCCCTCTGCTGAGCCCCACCCCAGTGCATTGTAAATCTCATTTCTGGTTCTCCTCTTCTTTCCATCCCTCCTGCTGCTCTGTGCCTCACTGCTTTTCACACTTTCCTTTTGATGTTTCCCTCTGTCCTACTCCCTATCTCCGCTTTTTCATTTCAATTAATTGAATTTGTTATGGAATTTTCAGAGGTGGTAAGATGGTTTTCTTGTGTATATTTTGGCGAGGTTTTTTGGGTGGTTTTTATTTTGTGCGCGTGGGGAGAGGTTTGTTTGTCTGTTTGTTTGTTGTTGTATTGTTTTATTCTCTGAGCATTGCACTTTCCCAGGAATTCCTTCCTTTTTTGAAGATGGAACCTTGCCTCTTTTTTTTGCCAGCTTTGCTGCGTACTGTGCCACTTGCTGGTATTAAGAAGGCCAACAGTGAGGTTGCCAGCAGGGGCTCAGGAGAGCCTCTCCTCTGTGTCTGCACAGAGAGCTTTAGCAGCTCTCCAGAAAGCAGCAGGGCCACAAGGCACAGTGTCTTGCAGGGGAAGAACCATTGTCATTCCGAGTTAAAAAACCAGGCTTTGGGATTTTCAAGCCAGGTTGATTGTTGTGAGGTTGTTTGTAAGAACAGGCTTTGGATTTTTTTGCCTTTTCAAACCCTGAAACTCCCGTGGGGAGTGATCTGGGCTGACACCCTGAATGCAGCACTTCCAGGAGTAAAACTATTCCTCCTTTGGAGCGCTGGTGAGACTTTGAGGTTTAATGGATTTCTCCTTCCACAACCCTGTTCCCACCTCATTTCTCTCCCTCTACCCTCCCATTACAAGCCCATCTTGAAAAAGGCAAACAGGAGGTTTTTACTGCAAAACAAGCAAATCAAAACACATCTGCTGGCGTGACTTCTGGGCAGTGAACTGTTCCGTGGCTGAAGCGTTACTTCGGGAGTGATAATGGACACAGATTTCTGTCCTCTTTTCCCTCGGAATGTGTGAGGCACCTGTGAAGCAGAAGCTTTGTGCCACAGAGCCCACGCTCTCCAGGAGCTCTTGCCCAGACTCATGCTGCTGTTACACCAAGCACGAACCTGAAGTGGTTTCTGAACAATTTCAGAATTAACGTTTTGCACGCTTCCAAAATGGGGAAGCCAAGCTCAGTGGGGCTCAGTTTTCCAGCGATCTACAGCAACAGCTTTCCCTCACTCAGACTTTACGCTGCTGAACTGAAGAAGGAAGAAATTCTTCCCTGTGAGGGTGGGGAGGCCCTGGCACGGGGTGCCCAGAGCAGCTGTGGCTGCCCCTGGATCCCTGGAAGTGTCCAAGGCCAGGCTGGAAGGGGCTTGCAGCGACCTGGGATAGTGGGAGGTGTCCCTGCCCATGGCACGGGGTGGAACTGGATGAGTTTTAAGGCCCCTTCCCACCCAAACCATTCTGGGGTTCTCTCAGTGCTTTATGCCCTGCTGTCTGACTCCCAGTAGCCTCTGTCCTCACCGAACTTGTGCTCTGGAAGAGGTGCTGAGGTATTCCTGCCCGTTTGATTTGTGTCTGTTTGCCCCACTCCTGCAGAGCTGCAGGCTCTCACGTTTAAGTTACGAAACCCCAGTGCCCTCCTGGCTCGTGCCTGGCCTGCCTGGATTTATCACCAGGCTGGGTGGAAGAGAAACATTCCTGCTGGAAAGGCTTCTGGCAGCAGAGAGGAGAAGGGGGACACCCCACTGGAGAAACAGCCGTCCAGAGAAATGGCATCCCAAGGTTTAACCCCGGGGCTTTGGGAGTATGGAATGCTTTTAGATCTTGCAAAAATCAGGTTTTCAGGTGGAAGAGGGAACACGGAGCGTGGATTCGTGCAGTGGAAAGGCGATCAGCTCGACTGCTGCCTGGCAGAGGAGGCTGCACAGGGTGGACGATGGAAAGACACTGGTATTTAGGATGCATTTATTCTGGGACAGCTTTTTCAAACCAGACTTGTTCATGGAATTGCTTGTTTAAGAGAGGGCTGGCTCCATCATTAAGTAAGGAATAAATAGATTTTATGCTCTGGAGCTTGTGTGACACAAACTGCCTGTCCCCGTCTCCCACCAACGGAGCAACAGCTGCTGCTGTATCGGGGTCTGGAGACTAGTGAGTTCACAGGCTGCAGGCTGCCCTCGGCGTTTTAGGGAGCATTTTTTTTTGTTTCCTGACTCTGTTCTGCACGCCATCTTAGGTGAAGCTGCCTTTTCACCTGTTTTTACAAAAAATATCCCTCTTCATGAGGGATTTAAAGTGTCTGTGTTCGTTCCACTTCTGTAGATACCATCAGTCAATAAAATGCTGCAGCTGAAAGCAGATAAATGCTTGTCTGTGCTTGGAAGCTGTGCTCTGTTAGCGGATGGTGTATCTGCTGCTACAAGGGCTCAGGAGCAAGATAAATCCGAGGACGGCGTGTGGAAAACATCCAGCTCAGTGGGAGCTGAGCCCCGCGCGGGTGGGGGGCGAGGGCTGCTGTGGCTGTGGAGCCCCGGCTGGTGACCAGAGGGGACTTGAGCCGTGTCCTCCTCCGTGTGCCGGGTGGGCTCTTTCTCCCAACCTCCTGACGCTGTGGGGTTTGCAGTGCCCTGCCTGCGGTGCACAGTTCACTGCGGGCAAGGCAGCGTGCCCAAATCCCCCCTTCCCTCCGCGCCTGCCCGCACCCGCTCCCCTCACGGGGCTGGGATCCAGCACCGTAGCCTCGAGGAACGCCGCCGTGAACCCCCTTCCCAGCTGGGAATACCAGTGAGAGAAGGGTTTGGAAAAAAACCATCAGAATTGCTCTTCTCAGAAGCAGCTCCCCCCAAAGATCACGGGTGAAGTTTCAAAGAGCACCCTGTTATCGGGGAGCACGTGCCCAACGCGGCCGAGTTTGCGGCGCTTGGGAACCAAAACCGCAGCCGAGGTTGTGGCGCTTGGGAACCAAAACCGTGCAAGCCACCGGGCCGTAAACGCCCTGAGCTGGCGCTTCTGTTGCCTTGAACAGAAAAGATACTTGGGTTTGGAAGGGGTTCCCTTTACCTCCAGATCCTGCTCCGTATCCTTTGGTGCTGCCGTGACCCCGAGAGCTCGGTGTCCACCCGGTGCGCTCCCATCCCGCGCCTCCGGACAGTCACAGCCGCCTCTGGAGTCACAGGCAGCAGGGTGGGCAAATCCCCGCGATTATCCCCACAAATACAGCGATTACAGGTGTCCAGGCAAAGGGGAGGGGCTCAGCAGGAGTCACACCAGCTGTAACCTTCTCTTGAACGGAAAGGGGGAAAAGTCTGAGCTGTCTCATGGGAATTGAGTAAATTGACTGAATGAGCAGCATTTGAAGAGACAAATTCAGGATAGCACGGGTTGGAGTTGTGTCCTTGTGGTGATTGGGGGAGAATTCCCTAGAAGTCATCTTCCAGAGAGGGGTAGATCAGGGATTTCTTTTTGCTCCTGGTTGCGATACAGAAAATGCAACATTTGTATTAGTGGTCTGCAGCAGCTTTGCAGCTCCCAGCATTACTCTGTGAAGCGGGTTCAGAGAACGCCTTTTGGGAGGTAGGTGCATCCATTTGGATGACATTGGAAAACACTGATTTCCATGGAGGAAGCAAGGACCTGGGGCAGCAGCTGTGGGATGGGATCTGGAGCTGGAGGCTGCAGCAAAGGTCTCTGCTCTCTCCGTGAAGGTCCATGTAGTGCTCAGCTAAGGCTGGCTCCGCCCAGGATGCTTTTTGAGTCTTCCCGTTTGGGGGAGGCTGGCGGTGGTGGAATCTGTCTGTTTTGTGAGGGATTTGTACCCAGTGAGAAGCAGCCAGTAAGAAAGGGAGGAGGGAGACGTTTATGGGGTTGCTCAGGAAAATGACGTGGTGACATCTGAAAAGAATAGAAACCTTTGAGAGCATTATGGATAATTATGGAATTCAAATTGGGAATGTTCTGGGCATTTTTCATGTCCCTACTAGGAGGAGTATAGCAGTTCTAATGTTTAATGCATGCACAGTAATAGAAGGCTGTACCGCTCTCCACGGGCCCATTTGTTCCATTACTGTCCAGAAGGAAATAAATTAAATTCTATTAAATTCTAAATTCTATTCTCTTCTATTTGGACCCAGATGCTGCAGAGGGAGAGATCAGAAGAAGGAAAGCTGGGTTTGAGAGGGCTGAGGTTTGGGTGACATCGGCATAACACAGCCAAGATGCAGCTTAGTTAAAACCAACAGCAAACCTCCAGCCCGGGAGATACCGGTGAGTGCTGCTCTCCTCCAGGAGCACACAGGACCCTTAGGCTGAGCTCAAAGGCTTCTTGAGAGGAGCCATTTTATTCATAAGAGGATTTTACATTTGGCTGGAATTATGTGCTTAGTTCCCAGAGTGCTCCAAGTCCCAGAACTTGAATTATGGAAACATTTTGGAGATGAATGATTGTGCTACTCAGCCTTTAGAGAGGCTGGTAGAACAAACCTGGCTTTCTTGTCGAGTGTTGTGACTGAGACTGTTGAGAAGAGTTTGCAGAATGGGCATCAATTTGCACGAAAAAACCAGAGGAGGTTTTGGACAGCTTGGAGTATTTTAAAGCATCAGCTTCTGTGCCAGTCTCTCTGGCCAGACAGAGGATCTTCTCCAAGATAAGCAAATCACCCTTTCATACACACTTGTCTGCCCCATTTTAATCTTTCTTTCCCAGTTATGTAAATAGCACCAGACTAATATTCCCTGTGCACCACTGGTAAGCTGATTCGCTCGCTCCGCGTTATCAGACACAAAAGCACTGCAGGGCTGGTTTGTAAATTGAGTTGGATTTTTTCTTTTTTCTTGTTTTTTTTTTACATCTGTGTTTGTCCAAGCTCTTATGTAAACACTTGGAAAGCAATTTCTATATATACTCGGTTTGTTATGCAACTACCCTGTGCAGTGATGCCAAAGGGATTTAATTTTCTTATCGGTGGTTTTTAGAAGAAGTGATCAAGCATTCTTTCTATGGAAGGCTCAGGGAATCATACAGTGAAAACGAATAATAAATGGCAGAAAACAAGGCCAACTACAAAATTAAAAAGAGGGAAAAAATCAAAATGTTCCCAAGTTACAGAACCATTTACGGAGGCTTTCGCTGGGTGCCTGATCATTGCTTCAGCGCGAGTCGGCTGCGTTTGTCCTTTATGGAAATTATCGAATGGTTCAATCCATACAGCTGTGTTTCAGCCCTCTGTGTGCGTTATTGATGAAACTTCTTATTTAGAGCAGACGTCCTTCGGCAGGGCGGCGGCGGCACCGCTGGGAGCGCGGCACCCGGTCCCGGCGCTGGTGCTGTGTGAGGGATGAGCGGCCAGGATGGGAGCAGCCAGGATGGGAGCAGCCAGGCTGGGAGCAGCCAGGATGGGAGCAGCCAGGATGGGAGCTGCCAGGATGGGAGCAGCCAGGCTGGGAGCAGCCAGGATGGGAGCTGCCAGGATGGGAGCAGCCAGGATGGGAGCAGCCAGGATGGGAGCTGCCAGGATGGGAGCAGCCAGGATGGGAGCAGCCAGGATGGGAGCTGCCAGGATGGGAGCAGCCAGGATGGGAGCAGCCAGGATGGGAGCTGCCAGGATGGGAGCAGCCAGGATGGGAGCAGCCAGGATGGGAGCTGCCAGGATGGGAGCAGCCAGGATGGGAGCAGCCAGGATGGGAGCTGCCAGGATGGGAGCAGCCAGGATGGGAGCAGCCAGGATGGGAGCTGCCAGGATGGGAGCAGCCAGGATGGGAGCAGCCCTGGGAATGTGCCGAGCCGGACACATCGCAGCAGCCCCTCTGCCACAGCCGCTCCCCAGAACCGCTGGGAGCACGGCACCCAGTCCCGGAGCTGGTGCCGTGTGAGGGATGAGCAGCCAGGATGGGAGCAGCCCTGGGAATGTGCCGAGCCGGACACATCGCCGCAGCCCCTCTGCCACGGCCGCTCCCCAGCACTGCCGGCCGCTGCTGGCCACTGCTGTCCCAAAAACTTCCTGGAAACCAGAAGACTCCTTCATATAAAAATCGATTTTTAACGGAAACCGATTTAATTTTTCCACGAATTAATGCATTATGTACTGAAAAGAGAGCACTGAGGGAAAAATGAAGGCTGAAGCACCGAGTGCTGAGGCTGCTGTGGAAAGCTCCCAGAGCCCCAGAGGGCTTTTCTGCCCATGTTACAGCTGTCCCCATGAAGCCACTGGAGAAACCCAGTCCTGATTCCCGACAGGCTCCTCCGACACGTGCGGTGAGCTCCCTCCGTGCATCCCGAGCCAGTGCTCGTGTGCAGCTCCTGCGCACCCGGCCAAGCCCGCGGCACGCAGCTGAATCGGGGCATCCGTGCCACGTGTTCCAGAACCTGGCTGCTGCTGAGGGACACGGCTGGTGGCCAGCTGGGCTGCTCCTGGGGCTGCCTCTGGGCTCCCCGTCAGCCTCGGGCTCGGTTCTGGGGCATTACTTTGGACAAGGAGATGACAAGGAGATGCTTCCACCAGAAGCTGAGCTTCGGCCACCAGCTGATTCAGTTTAGCATCCTTGGTTGGATTTGCACAGCTCTGGGAGCCCAAAGTCCGACACATTGTCTGCTTAATCCTTTGGAAGTCAAAGGGAACACATGCTAAGTGGATTTTAGGAATAAACGTCCGTAGCTGTACACGTTTCTCTTTTCGAACGAACCATGGAAGTTGGAGGTTAAACTGCAGCAAAACCCGGGTGTCTTTTGCCCCCAGAAGGAATGGGAGGAGGACAGAACCGCATCTCTTGTGCTCTGGAGTGGTCCTGCCATTTTGGTTCGTGGCTGTTGGATCTCCTAAGAGCAGCAGAGCCGAACGCAAGGGCTCTGGGGCATTAATCACGGAGATTATCTGACAGCCGCTTTATCTGCGCGCAGCTCCGCCTCACCGCTGGCAATGGTGCTGTACGGCCGCATCATCCAATTAGACTTTTTCCCTCTTTTCATTAGGAATGTGTCTTATCCAAAGGCCGTCCTATAAAGCTGGGGGGGGGTGCTTGTGGGGTTAGTTTATGGCTGTGCAGAACCCAACTAGCTTATTTTCTGGTTTACGTAATGTTTCGGAGTCCCAGGACAATCTCTGCAAGCTCAGATGTTTAAGTTGCCACAGGCTGTGGGCAGGAAATAGATTTGCTTGTTCCTTCTCAGAGCTGTTGTGAATTTCATTTAAAGGGGAACTAAAATGATTTATTTTTAACTTCTTTGCTGGGTTAACAGTTGGACTCCGTGATCCTAGATGTCTTTTCCAATCTAAATGGTTCCCTAACTCTATTATAATTTTCTATATTTGAAGAAGGAATACATTGCCCTTTTACCACTTAAAAATGCTGCTCCTTCTTCATTTTGCTCTGTTTCAGTAATACAAATAATGGCATTAATTTAATTTTGTATTAATTTTCTCACGCATGTAATGAAATCCAGTTCCCTTGTTAAGCCAGCAATCTAAGCAAACACAGTATAGGAGCATTACAGGAGAAGACTTAATCCCCCCTCTTGTTTGTCTCTAATGTGCTTTTCGCTTTTTTAAGGGTGGGTGAAATGAGAGTGTTGCTGTGCAGACAAGGCCAGGTATTACCTTTCCACATTCATCAGCCAATTTAAGTTGTTAATGTGCTGCCGAAACGCATCCAGGTGTCTGTGGTTTCTGTCTGTACAATTTTTGTGTTAGGGAAGCCAAGCCCCTGCAAAGGGATTGGCACATGAGAGTTTCAGAGTGGGGAAAGAAACTGCATCCAATTCCCAGGGAATTCTTGTCGGGCTGGATTTTGTTTAATTCTGAGTGTTTTTGCAAAAGACACACTGATGGTGGAGGTGATGTGACATCTTAGTCTCTGCAAAGACCCCTCTCGGAGCGCTGCCAGGCTTGCCACCAGCAGCCTCCGGTTCCCAGGGCTTTGTGTCTGTTGTGTGCCACTGAACCGTGCCAGGCTGAAGTCTGGCAGAGGAGCCGCGAGCCCGGTGTCAATCCTGACCTTTGCCAAGGTGGCTGCTGCTCCGTGTCGCTGCCGGGGATGTCCCGGTGGTGCGCGACTCCGCCGGTGCCGACGGCCCTGCTCAGCAGCAGCCTCTCGGCCGGGGAGCAGGAGAACAAACGCTTCCTTCCGCGCACTGAGCCAGCCTCTCCTGGCGATGAGAGCGCTGCAGGAGCCGAGGGGTCTCTGGGCTCGCTCGGGCCCTGGCGGGGAGCGGCCGCACAGCCGACGCTCCAGAACCGAGTGTTATTGCAGGCTACCGTGGCTCCGGGGGACAAGGGTCAGCATTCGCTGCTTTCTGGCTGGCTGAAGTTATTTTCTCAGCCAGTTTTCAGGCCTGGCCGCCTCCAGCTGAGATAGTCTGAGGGGCGCTGGGTCTGACACCGCACGTGTGGCTTGGCCCCCGGGCAGCGCCTCGCGGCTCACGTGGGATGTCTGCTCCTGTGGCACAAACAGGCTGGATGGGGCTTGGACACACCTGCTCTGGTGGAAGGTGTCCCTGCCCATGGCAGCGGGCCCAGAATGGCCTGAGTCGAAGGCCCCTTCCCACCCCAGCCACGCTATGGTTCTGATTTAAGGTCCTGTGCAGACTCAGCTCAGCTCTGTGCTGCCGACCCCAGCCACACTCACACCACTGGCGTTTATTTAGATGAGAACCAAATGCAGACATCCCGGGGCTGGGTGAGCTGAGGCAGAATCAAGGGTCGAGAATCGAGAATCGAGGGTCTTACCCACCTGCAGGTCTCTTCTGCAGCTCTGAAACTCAAGAATCCATGACCTTCTTTAGCTCTGCAGAAGCCAATTTGATTCCGTGGGGACTTCCCCGTGAAGACGTCTGCTGGCCCTGACATGATTCATGACTGCGCTGGATTTGGGGTGGCTGTGGTGGAAGCAGCTGAGAGAGATGCAGTGGATCACAGAGACTGGCCAGGCTGATGAAGTGTCCCAGCAAAGCATCCACGGTCACTTAAGGAGCTGTTGATCCGCGGTATCCTCGAGTCTGCTGCCTCCTTCTCCTCTGAGAAACGGGGGAGAGGGGAAGCGATGGCCAGCTGCAGCTGCCTGGCCACCCACCGTCATCCTCACCCTAATCCAAAGCACAGCACTGTGCCAGCTAAAAAGAGGAAAACCATATCCCAGCCAAACCCAGGACAGTCACAGGAAGCGTGTTGTGGAATATTTTGTCTATTTTATTGCTGCATGCCTTGGGAGCCTGGGCTGCCCCTTTGATACAAATGCTAGAATTTATCGTTTCTTGTACCTCCCGCAAAGATATTTTTATTACATTCGATGTTTTCTCCCTCTGTTTTCCTTGTGCATAACTAATGAAACCTCAGAAACAGTGGCAGAGAAGAGAGAAGGCCGGAACAAAGGGAGCAAGACACGTCCCGTGACAAGGGTGACCTCAGGCCAGCAGGAGCAGATGTCACTCGGGGAGGACACTTGGACAGAGCCCCAGGAATGTGCCTCCCTCTCTGCACTGAAGCAGCACCTGGAACCTGCGGGGAATCGCCTGGGATGTGCCAAAAGGTGAACTGTGGCAATCCTGTTAATTCTGGGCTGGCAGCGGGGCTGGGGCAGGTCCCCTCACTCCGATGTCACCCACTGCAGCAGATGACAGCTCCCACGTTTGTTTGGAGTTCCAGGCACCACGTGGGCTGTCCTTAAGATGCTTAGTGGGGTTTGGGGGCTTTTTCTCTTCTCCTTCTGACTCCAAACTTTGCTTCCAGGGGCCTGGGCAGAGAGCTCGGGACTCCACGCCCAGGAGAAGGGAGCTGAAAAGCACCTTCACATTCAGCATGTGCCAGGCTATCTTCTCAGGCTCATAAATAAGGAATTGTGTGGATCTGAGCCTTTCTCTCAAATCAGAACATCTAAACCTGGGCACTCAAAATGTAATTTAAACTTCAAATTTGAAGACCATCCATACTCCCATCTAATTTTAGATGTTAAACCTGTTCCCACCTGCCCTTTACAATCAGTGGAGATGCCTGAGTGTGCCTCTCCTCTGCTGACTCCAGAGCAAGCCTCGGGGTAGGCTGCTCCTGACACCCCTGGAAGCAGGTGCCATGACCTTGGGCAGTAAAGGAGAGCTGGGTATTTCAAGCTCTTTAAAAAGTCTGTCCGCTCCCCGAAGTGGGTCGAAGCAGACCATCTTCCTTCTTCCTTGTTTTTTGCTAACGATGCCTGTGTATTTTCACTTATTGGTTCCCTCATTTGGCTTCAGTTCTGCCAGATGACTCATGTCAAAAGCTCATAAAACCTGCAGTAAACAGCCTACTGTTCATCAGAGCAATTTGGGAGCTCCTTCTGGGAATACATTTCGGGTTGTTAATGTTCGAGCCCCGGGGGTGTTCCAGTACTGCTGCTTTCAAAATCATTGGAAATCCTTGGGTGCCCTATATGTTTTGTTCCTCGGGTGTCTAAATGTGATGTTTGGAAATTAATAACTACACCCCTTTCCTTTTGGAAGCAATTCCTGCCCCCTGAGTCAGGCATCCTTTGGACCTGACCTGTTCAGCTGTTCCTCATTAACGGAGGTGTCCATGGAATCGTGGCACGGTTTGGGTTGAAAGGCACCCCAAAGTCCACCTAGTTCCAAGCCCCTGTGCTTTCAGCGCTTTTGTCTGGGCAGGGAACTTGTCCAGCTGTCTCTCCTTCCTCTGCTGTAATCCCTCTGGCTTCTCCCTGATTGCTGCTGCTGGCTTGTGGCACCTCCTGTTTGTGATGGCAGGGCGGGTGCTCCCTCGAAGGCTTTGCCTTTTGCCCTTCTCCATCGCCTCAGAGGCTTCCCAAACACGTCTGGGTGTCGGGACAGCCATCAGCTCCCTGACATCCCTGCGTGTGCCTCTCCTGAGCGCTCCGTGGGGCTCCGTGCTGCCAGCAGCCACAGCCTGGGAGCAGCTGAACAAACCCTTCCCTGACCCGGGGGAGTGTGCCCAAACCTGGCCCTGCCGTGGCGCTGGGAAGTTCTGCTTCCATGGAGCAGTGGGACCTGGACTCTGAGCCCTGCCTCGTGCTCTCCAGAGCCAGGGGAGGCGGCTGGGTCTCCTCCCGATGTTCCCTAAAAGGCAGCTCACGCCAGAGCAGCCCTGCACACTGCAATACCCAAATTACACGCAATCCTCGGGAACCAAAACGGAAAAGATTGTGCAGGCTGCAGAGGTGCCGCTTCCTGCCGTGTTCCCGATGGCTCCCGGCTGCCTGTGGATGCCCCCTGGTCCCCTCCAACCCCTCATCCTTTGCTAAAACAGCCCTGATTTCGGACTGTAAAACGTGTCTGGAAGTGGTGCCGGGTACTGAGGGATCAGCGTTTCTCTCATCTGGATAATTAACCTCTCAGCTGGCTGTGCAGTTGGATCTGAGCTCCACCGAGCCGTTAATCAAACCCTTCCTTCGTATTCCCACACGTGCAGCTCAGTCTGGTCTGTGATTTACACAACCCAACATCAAACACTGCTCACAAAGCTGTTGGGAATTTTATTCTTTATTCCTTTTAAAATCCTCCCTGGCGGTCGGAGATGGGGGGTGATTCCCGTTTTTACACAGGGTCATCTCCTCTATGTGGCATTAATTTGAATGAATTTGCACAAGGTGTTGAGCAGATTTCTGGGGAACTTGTTCAGGACGGAGCTCCAAAAGGAATCAGGGAAGCTTCCAAGCCTCTGTCCCGTGTTCCCTGGGCTCGTGGGGCGCAGCCGTGGCCGCATGGGAAGGGCTGTTCGTGTCCTGGACGGAGCGGCTGTGACACAGCGGTTGTGTAACGCAGCAGCTGCACCAGACGGGCTCCTGCTCCCGCGGGCTTCACGCTCTGCAGCCCGCACACTCCCCCGTGCCCCCCTCCGGGCCAGGGCTGTCTTGGGAAGGAGAAGGCGATCCCGCAGAACAGAGGGAAAAGGCAGCGCTGCTCAGCAGCTGCTGGGGCTTCCCCCGCTGCTCCTGGATGTCTGCTGGGAAAAGAGCACTTCCATCGGTCTCTTCTTCTCAGCAGCATTTAAAAACACGGAAGCTGGGTGCTTTAGGAATGTTAAATAACGGTTCAGCACTCGTTTTCATGCTATGACAGTAACATGCTTTTCTTTCAGCTGAAAGAATCCTATTTTCCCCTTTTTCTGTTTGTTTCCCTGCAGCTCTTCCTCCTGCAAAATCTCCAAAGGAGCCTTGAAGGGCTGACGGGAGGCCTGGACACTGCTCCCCTCGGGGCCATTGTCCTGGCACTTTGGAAAAGGATGGAATATCAGGAAGGAGAAGCAGGACCTGAGAAGGCCACGATTTCTCAGGGTGCCAGAATGTCCCGAGCCAGGCGCTGGGCTGGTGGCAGCAGGAAGATGTTCGTGGGCAGCTGCTGCTGGGAGAAGGCTCCTGGTGCACATGCTCTGCTTGAGACGTAAATCCAAGTTCTTTCCTAAACTTCAGTTCCGAGCGTTGCCAAGCATTGCATCCACGCTCCGTCCAGAGCCCCGCTCTGCAGTGCCACATCCTGCCTGTCCCCGTGGCCATCTCTGGATGCAGAGGCTTGTCACGGGGCCTCCGGCACACCACGCAGGGCACTCTGCTCTTTCCACAGGAATTAAGTTACTGATGGAAAAGGCCAGCTGCCAGTCATCTGTCATGTGGAAAACTTCCATTTTGTAAACAGTTTTAAGGGCCAGAGCAGAGTTTATTCAACAGTGGGTGCCTGGCGAGGGCTGCTGAGCATCACTGCTCCATCCTTGGCATGTGGCAGTGTGGCCAGTGAGGAGCATCCTGGCCCTGGTCAGGGATCCAGGAAGTCCTGGGAAGCTGCTGGGATGGGCTGGAAAGACAAATTGCAGGAGGTAGCTGGGTCTTTGCCTTTCTCAGATGTGGTGGTTCCCATGCAGCGACGGTGTTTGTCAAAGTGGCTCTCTCCCGGCCGTGGTGCCTGCTGCAGGCACAGAACCGCTGCAGAATTCCTCAGTACCCACTGCAGGATTCCTCAGTATCCGCTGCAGAATTCCTTGACATCTGCTGCAGAATTCCTCAGTATCCACTGCAGAATTCCTCAGTACCCACTGCAAAATTCCTCAGTATTCACTGCAGAATTCCTCAGTATCCGCTGCAGAATTCCTTGACATCTGCTGCGGAATTCCTCAGTATCCACTGCAGGATTCCTTGACATCTGCTGCAGGATTCCTCAGTACCCCCTGCAGGATTCCTCAATACCCTCTGCAGGATTCCTCTATATCCACTGCAGGATTCCTCAGTATCCGCTGCAGAATTCCTTGACATCTGCTGCGGAATTCCTCAGTATCCACTGCAGGATTCCTTGACATCTGCTGCAGGATTCCTCAGTACCCCCTGCAGGATTCCTCAATACCCACTGCAGGATTCCACAGTATCCATGCAGGATTCCTTGGTATCCACTGCAGGATTCCTCAGTACCCACTGCAGGATTCCTCGGTATCCACTGCAGAATTCCTCAGTATCCGCTGCAGAATTCCTCGACATCTGCTGCAGAATTCCTCAGTATCCACTGCAGCATTCCTTGACATCTGCTGCAGAATTGCTCGGCATCCACTGCAGGATTCCTCGGTACCCACTGCAGAATTCCTCGGTATCCACTGCAGATTTCCTTAGTATCCACTGCAGGATTCCTCGGTACCCACTGCAGAATTCCTCGGTACCCACTGCAGGATTCCTCAGTATCCATGCAGGATTCCACAGTATCCATGCAGGATTCCACAGTATCCATGCAGAATTCCTCGGTATCCCTGCCTGCTGCTGTGGGGCCTGGCGTGCGCTGGCTCCTGGGCTCTCGGAGCAGAGGAGCCCCGGGAGGACACGCGCGGTCCCTCCGGGGGTGGTGCTCAGGCCTTTCTCTCCTCTTTGTGCTGCACCTCAGCCCTTCCTTGGAAAACACCAGGTTCCAGGGTTTGGCACTGTAGGAAAGCCGGAAACAAAAACGAGGTTTTTTTAAAATGATTAAACAAATTAATGTTCTAAAATCATTGGTGGCTTTATGCACTGGGTTCACAGACAGCTTCCAGCCCGGGAATCCCCAGGTGGTGGGAAAGGCTGAGGTGGCACAGACTGTGTCTGCCAGGCACGCCTGGCTCCTGCTCCTTTCCCTTGCCCTCTGCTGGGGGCCACAGCTGTCACATCATGGAATGAGGCAAACTCCTCACTGTTTGCTGTCCTAAATCCACCTGCTCATCGTGTTCACGTGGCTGCAGAGTTTGGAATAACGGGATGGGGAGTTGGCTTTCCCCTTGAAGTTTTGCATATAAATTCCCTCGCAAAATGGCATTCATAGGAGGCAGGAGGGTTCACAACCACACTGACTCAGCTTTTTCATACACTGAAATGCAGGTAAAGCATTGGGAGCCCACAGTGAGTTGTGAAGGGCTTATTTAATCTCGCTTTTTGGTATTTACACCATTTAAAATCTGCCCAGTGCCTGCAGCTCAGCTCGTGTGAAGTCACACCCCTTTTGCAGCCCGTGGTTTTTCATCTCCAGGTACAGGAGATGTCTTTTGGGAACGAAGGGAGCAGGGAATAGTGCCTGCTCTGGTGCCTGCTCCCTGTAGGAGCATCCCTGCCTGGGAACACAGCTGAGGAATGGACTGGTGCTGGGGAACGGAGTCCTGGGCACATCTCCTTCAGCTGCCCACTTCCAGCGCTGCGCTTTGTTTGGAATATTGTCCGCTTCACAGGCTGTTCTGGAGCCCACTGGCAGCGTTTGTTACTCTCTCCTAACGCTGCCCGTGCTGTCAGCTAGAGAACAAGCCCGAGTGTGGGTTTGTTCACGTGTTTGTAACCTTGCAGGGAGGAAATCCACAGGTGTTCAGTCACTCGCTGCTCCCTCAGCCCCTCTTTTATGGATTCAACCCGCTGCTGCCACCGGCAAGGGATACTTCTCACTATGATGCCTTGTCGAGGCTGCCCTGGAGCAGAGGCTGGACAGAGTGAAAGGATAAAGGGCAGGGATTTATGGAAAGGCCTTCCCAGGGCGCACCTTGGGCAGTGCAGGAGTCTCGCAGAGACTGCACCCAGGATGGACGGCAGCCACACGGTTTTGGGACAGATATAAGTTTTGTCCATTTGCATATCAGAGGCGCATTGTCCAATTCCAGCTTCAGGCAGTACAGTCCCATTCTCCCAGTTTGCTCCCCCCAATTCACTTTTGTTTCCATTTCTCGGGGCCTGAGACAGTGAGGTGTCCTTGATTCTCAGGCCTGGAGAGGAATTGCTGTGTCTGACCAAAATGGGAAAAGCAGTAGCTAACACTCTCCATGGAGCTCAGAGTTACACACTAAAGAATTGCAGGATGAAAATATAAAAGCTAAAATCCCAAGGCATCAACTAGACCAAGCCCCATCCAGCCCAGCCTTGGACACTTCCAGGGACCCAAGGGCAGCCCCAGCTTCTCTGGGCACCCTCTGCCAGCTGCCAAAGAAGATGTTGAGTGCGATGCAAATAAGAATTACGCCAAGTAGGGAAGGGCATTACAGCCCTCCAGCAAAGCAACCCCATCAGTCTGTGGGTTTGGTTCTGGCTTCGGCTGTTTCCAGCTCCCCGTTTTTGGCTGCCCATCACGCCTCCCGCGTAGCTGGGTTCTAATGAGAGGCTGTGTGTTTCCAGTGAAGGCGTTCTTAAAAACTACAGCCAGGGCCTCTTGGAGGGGCGGCTGTGAGCCCCCGTGGTGCTCACGTGTGCCAGGCCGGCAGTTTTCCTGCTGGAAATGCCCAGCAGTTACCAACACAATGCCAATCGGAATACAAACCCTTTTCAGAAGTTCTGTTAAGTGCCGGCAAACAACAGAGTGGCTGCCAATTACTGCTATTGAAATTCACATTCGCATTCCGTGCCGGAGCAATTTACTGCAGGGCTGAGTTTTCTTTAAAAACTGTTTTTATTTTCTCAATAGAATATTCCCCGAGGAAATCTCCCTGGTAACCAGAGATTATGTTAGGGGTCCTATGAAAATGTGCTGCTGGTTTTCATGGACTCTCGGAAGAGAAAATAATCTTACTAGCAAAAAATCCTGATCAGTCGGTCTCTAGCAAATGTTTCAGTCCAGGTGCTGAATTGAAGGGCCACTTCGCTCCAAAAAGCAGGACTTTAAGAGTGGAATATCATGAAGAAATGATGCTACTTTGACAGGCCAGAGGTACTGGTAAAAAGGATTGGAGGGGTTTAATTTGATGCGTAAACACCAATGGTTTAAAAGAGAAAGAACTTCTGGCTCTCAGTCACAAAGACGAATCTCCGAGTGTCACAATTAAGGCAGAACGGATGAGTTTGCAGGTTCCAATCCTGAAGGCAGTGTGAGCAAGGAACTTTAAAATGGTCTGATTTACAGAGGGTGTGGTTCATGCTGGATCCCTGTTCGGAGCATCAGCTGCCCCCCTCCATCCCACAGCAGTGGCTCCGTGACAACAGGGTTCCCTCTCGCCTTCGTTTGTGGCACTGCCCTAAAATCTGTCTCCGTGAGCTTTCCCATAAACCAGGGCAGCTGTTGGTCTGTCTGAAGGTGTGCTGTCACACCGCGCTGAAATGAAGCGTTTCCAGGGTGGGTAGTGCAGAGAGAACTCTGGCTGCTGCAGGAATGGGAGTGGGAAAGAGGAGCCAGTGCCCCAGGGTAGGCTCGGCACCACCACCTCCTCTCAGGTCTCCATGAGCTCCTTTCTTCTACTCCTTCCTTTAGAACTGTCCTCTGTTCTCCCTGCTTAGCCAGAGAGGTTGCTGGGGCTTTTTGGGCGACAGGACCCAGAGGGGCTGTCGGGAGCTGGAGAGCCGCCTTGGCCAAGAGCCTGGAGTGCCAGGACAAGGGGGAACGGCTCCCCACTGCCTGAGGGCACGGTTAGATGGGATACTGGGGAGAAATTCTTCCCTGGGAGGGTGGGGACGCCCTGGCACAGGGTGCCCAGAGAAGCTGTGGCTGCCCCTGGATCCCTGGAAGTGCCCAAGGCCGGGCAGGACGGGGTTTGGAGCAGCCTGGGACAGTGGGAGGGGTGGAACTGGATGGGCTTTGAGCTGTTTTTCAAACAAAACCAGTTTGAGATTCTGTGATTACTGTCAAAGCTCCTTCCCCTGACAATGGCTCAGCTGCCGGGAGTTGTTGCTTGGGAACATTTGGCTGTCAGGAACCTTGTCGCAGCTGGAAGTTACACAAAAGTGCTTCTTTGCACTTGCACAACCACTTCCCATCCCGACGACAGATGACTCTTTTCTGCTTCCAGACTGCTGCGTTTGGGTGAGAAGAGAACGTCAAACACGCGTTTTCTGTGGCAACAGCCGGTTCCAAAACACCCTGCAAGGACAGCTGTGCCCTTCCTTGCTCCGGCCGGGCATCCTGCTTTCCCGCAGCGCACCTTCTGCAGGCAAACCCCAGGCAGGCAGCGGCACAGCTCCTTCCTCAGCAGCCTGAGCAGCCGCAGCAACCGCCCTGGGCTTCCCCGGCTGCCGGCACCGCTCCGGGGCGTGCAGCCCTCGCTGCTCTGCCCGGGCCACAGCCGGGCACGCCGCCCTTCCCCAGGGACCGGCAAACACAGAGGCTTTAGTGCCTGGGGCAGCAGGGCAGCCCGGGCAGGTTTTCCCCCGCCGGAATAAGGAAAGTTTGCGGAGTGGAAGCGACGCCACTTCGGCGGCAGCGAACGGAGAGATGCTGCGAGAGAGGCTCTGCCCTGAACTCTTCTGCGGGGATTTACGGAAAGTTTGGCGAGCTTGGGTGGATTTTGGGGGAGGACGGAGTTGGGTGTTCAGGTGGGAATGTTTGGTCTTTGTTCTCCCTGAAACAGCCACAAAGAGAAGCTGAGGACCCAGCGCGGGGGAGCAGAACTCTCCAAAGGTGTTGATGGGATTTTAGCTCAGCCCCCAATGCTGCCAGTCCATCTCCTTGTGCTTTTGGCCTCTGCTTCCAGAATCCTGGGATCGTTTAGGCTGGCAGGGAGGCGGCTGAGCACCGCTCTGCGCTGGAGCGCTGTGGGATGCCCTGGTGGATGGGGCTGTGGTGCTGTGGGACTGGGGTGTGCCATGCCTGGGGGGCACACGGTGGGCGGGGAGGGGGATGCCCTTGTCCACTCAAGTACAGGGATCTTAACCCTTTCAGGGGTGTCCAGCCAGGAGCGCAGAAATGCCCCAAACCAGCACAGGCCGGACTGCAGGGGATAAACCCTCCACACACACACAGAGAGAACTGATGTATGTACCTGAGCCCTTCCCGGAGTGTCCAGCCGGGAGCACAGAGATGCCCCAAACCAGCACAGCCCGGCCTGCAGGGGATAAACCCTACACACGCACAGAGAGAACTGATTTATGTATCTTAACCCTTTCAGAGGTGTCCAGCGAGGAGCACAGAAATGCCCCAAACCAGCACAGCCCGGACTGCAGGGGATAAACCCTACACACACATACACACAGAGAGAACTGATTTATGTCTCGCCGCATGAGAAGTGCCATTTGCCACGGAGCAGAGCAGCTCGGGCCTCTCCGTTTAAAAATGGATGAAATGAGAACACCTACCTCACATGTTCTTTCGGTAAAACCAACAATTAAAATGGTTTGAAGATGCTGTGACAACAAGGCTTAACTCTCCAGGTGATGCTCAGGGCTTTTTGTTGTTGTTCTGGTTGGGGTTTTGGTTTTCTTTTTTCCCCTCTTGCTTTGCTCTTTTATTGAACAGTTGTTTGAAATCAGAGCTGTCAATGGAACATTTTTGGTTGGTCAGACCAGCCTTAAAAGCAGCTTTGGGCTACAGCATCTTTCTAAGCAGCCTGGCATAGCTCTGGCTGGGGAGCAGGAGACCCCTGATAGTGCGAGAAATGCTCTCTGTGCCCGAAGAAGGAATGCTGGCTGGGGATTTACCAGGGAATAGCTACCAGGGGAAATTTTCCTTTATTACTCTGCCTTGCGTTGGTTTCAGTCATGACCCGGGGCATCACCTCTGGCTTTTCTCCTGAGGCGGTTTGCTGTCAGGCTAAATCTGACTGGGGCCCTCTCTGCCTGCCCGCACCGGCTTCGTGCCAATCCTGACCCCTCGTGCCCTGGCTTTTTGGTGCCCAAAGGCAGAGACGGAGCATTCAGAACAACTCGCTGATCTGCCTCCTTGCAGCAGGGGTGTCTGCTCGGGACCGTGTCACGGAACCACGGAATCCTTTCTGCTCGGGTCCACGTCTCGGAACCACGGGATCACTGAGGCTGAGCTCTTTCAGTGGGCACTCCCACAGAAAACTCTGCTGCATTTATCCTGTGCCAGGAGGTAGCAGGGCAGCCTCTCCTCCCACTTGCTCTGCTCTCCTCTCTAGCTTCTCCAGCCCTCTCAAACACGAGATTTATTGTAGGTAAACCACAGAAACTCTTTAAGTGTTCCATGCTTTGTTCCCTTGTTAGTACAAGGAACAGGCATTCCTGATGCCTGAATTATTCCCCTTGCCAGACTCTGGAGAGACTCAGCTGGTTCCCTTGCAAATTCCACACTCGCTCCTTATTTCCCTCCTTCCCCATCACTTCTATCTGGTATTTTCCTGCACTCAGAATAATGCCTGGTACATGACTGCAGCGCAACCAGGTTGGATTGCAGTGAAATCAAGCTGGATTACAGCGATTTGGAGGCTTCTGGACGCCTGCTCCGATTCTTTTGTCTGTGAGGAGGGACCAAAGGCCGCTGTTCAAACGCGGTGCGTGCAGCAGAGACAGAGGTGGCAGCGAGGGCTGGCACCGCTGGTGAAGCAGAGCTCCAGGGAAGCAGCCCTGGAAAGCAATCCATTGCACCGGATCCCGGGGCTTTCTGCACTAATGGGCAGCGCCGAGCCGTGACTCACTGGACCACCGCTAGTGCTATCTAAAAATACCTCAGGAGAACGTTTCAGATGGATACTGCAAGTGAGTCATTCTTCTCAAGAAAAGGGCTTAAGGAAGAGTTTGCGTACGGATGGAGATGACCCTCGTCCCCAGGGCAGAGGTTTTTAGGGAGCACACAGGCCTTGGTCATCCCCCTGCATCCACCCCAGCTGCTCCAGGCTGGCTGTTACCCCGAGGCCTCTGTCCTAGAACAATGAGAACCTAATTAAGATCGAAGGTGAAGGGAGCAATAACCAATAGGAAGCCAAATGCTAAGAACTGTGTAACTTGGGACCAATGAGCATTGAACCAATGAATTTCTCTGGGAAAGATCCAGTAAAAATCCTGTGTGATGGAATGATTTTCTCTGCACAACCAGGGCAATGTGTGGATGAAATGCTTTCTGTTGCACACCCTGGCCAGAACAAAGTAATTCCTTGGTTCTCTAACGCTCAGAAATGCTGTTGGAGAGCTTTTGTTTTTCCCGCAGTTTCGGTGACATCCTTGGAGCAGGGCCACTAACAAACATGGACCAGCAGAGGGATGTTCCCTGCAGTCCCAGACTCTCCCACGGGCCTTTTCCTGAGGGGTTTCCAGTGCAGCTGATGCCTCTCAGTGTGGGCAGCTTGGAGATCCCGCTGCTCTCCAAGCAGGGAAGCTCCTGGGACAGATGGTCCCAGATTTTGAGCTCTACGAGCTCATCTTCCTGCCCAGCAGTGTGCCACCTCCACGGGCAAACAGGGGTTTAAAGTGGGGCTTTAAACCCTGTTTGTATGGATAAAAAACCAGTGTCCAGCGATCACAAGGGAGACTCCTGCCCGGTGCCAGAGGGGCTGTGGATAAGTTGCTCGATTTCCTAACGCTCTCCCGCAGACTGAGGAGCAGCTTTGGAGGCGGGCAGGGCAATGCCTGCTGAATTCAGGCAGCCCCATTTCCTCCTGTTGCATTGCTGCCTCCTGCCCAGGAGCCCACCGCCTGAAAATCTGCGCTTGGAGTGCTAAAATCCACTCTCAGAGTGCTAAAATCTGCTCCTGGACTGTTAAAATCTGCTCTTGGACTGTTAAAATCTGCTCCTGGACTGTTAAAATCTGCTCCTGGACTCTTAGCCACAGCTTTGGAAAGGGCAGCTTTTCTGTGCCACTGCTCACAGGGACTTGTTTGAGCCCAGCGCTCAGCCTGGACAGTTCTGGAGCTCCAAGCACGATTTATCGTGTTATTTGGTCACTTTCTGACATTACTCTGTTCCTTGGAGATTACATTCCTTTTCAAAATAGCTCCAAAATGAAACATTGCTGTTTTCTATGAGTTTTTATTGCGGGTAGGAAAAGAATGGGATGGGTTGGGATCTCGCCTGAGGCAGTTTGCTAAGCACAAGGAGAAGGCTTATAAACAAAAGGACAGTGAGGGGCTGGAATCAGGCTTGGGGCAGATTTAAGACCAAATTCCGTGATTTTTTCCAAACATTAGGAGACCTTCTCAATCTCTACAGCTACTTGAAAGGAGGCTATGAGCGCAGGTGGGGCTCAGCCTCTTCTCCTGGGTAACAAACGGCAGGAAAAGAGGAAATGGCCCCAACTTGTGCCGAGAGAGGTTTGGGGTGGATATTAGGGAAAACTTTTTCGCTGGAAGTGTTGTCAAGCCCCGGAATGGACTGTGCAGGGTAGTGGTGGAACAACCATTCCTGGAGGAATTTCAAAGATGTGTAGATCCGAAGTGTCCCAAAAGAATGCCTTTCCCGGGGGTCTCTGTTACCCCACCAAAGCTTTGGGGTTGCTGCTCTCACAGAAGGCTGCAGCCCCAGAGTCCTGCCACGAGGCTGTGGTGGGGAAGGTGGCCCAGGCAGGCTCGGGAGGTGGCTGCTCTCTGGGTGACCGAGATCCCAGCTCTGCTCCCTCCCCTCTCTGGGTGACCGAGATCCCTGCTCTGCTCCCTCCCCTCTCTGGGTGACCGAGATCCCTGCTCTGCTCCCTCCCCTCTCTGGGTGACCGAGATCCCTGCTCTGCTCCCTCCCCTCTCCGGGTGACCCTGGGCCCAGCTCTGCTCCCGCCCCCCTNGTGACCGAGATCCCTGCTCTGCTCCCTCCCCTCTCTGGGTGACCGAGATCCCTGCTCTGCTCCCTCCCCTCTCTGGGTGACCGAGATCCCTGCTCTGCTCCCTCCCCTCTCTGGGTGACTTTGATCCCAGCTTTGCTCCCTCCCCTCTGCCCAGGAGCCAGGGGATGAGACCAAGGGGGACTTCCACCACGTCAGAGCCCTCAGATGCGGCCTGGAGAGATCATTAGGGGTAAAATGAGGCGCCAGCACACACAAATATGGCAACAGTGCAGAAGTCTCCTTATGTGGCTGGCCGGCCTGGAGCAGAGATCCCTTTAAGATCCCTTTACTTATTTTTACTTATTTTCCTCACGTGGATCCCTTTACTTATTTGGGCTGCTCCCCATGCTCCTAAGCAGTGGGAATGTCGTTTGTTCCTTGTGGCAGGGCAGAAATATTCATCCTCTCCTTCCTGACCCCGTCGCTTTGATCCATGGGCTTTTCCAGCCATGCCTACTGGCCATGGAAAAACACATCAGCCTGAGCCGATCTGTTTTTCCTTTACAAACAAGTGCACTTAGTCTTGGGAAGTGGGACAGGGAAGGGGGATCGTGGAGCTGCAGGCCAAACCAGCGCACCCCTGACAAGGCTTCAGGTGTGTTGGGTATTGGAGGCAGAGGAGATTTCGGGTCATGATACCTTCACTTCTTAGGAAGATTTGCTGTTCCTTCTTTGGTGCTGAACAGGTTTTGCCGTAAGGAAAACAAACCCAAGTGTGTGTAATGACTCTGCCCTTTCTGAGGGCTGTTCTGCTTGAGCAGAGAAGATTAACAGGAAAAGAGAAACGTAGGAAATTTTATCAGCATCATTCCTGGGGCCAGCCCGTGAGTGAGGAGGGATCAGGTGCTCCTTTTCTGGATCCATTCTATTGCTTTTGAGTGGTTACACTGTTGTCTCACCATATTCTCTTTTTTTTCCCTTTTTGTGTTTTATTTTCCGCTGTGTGTAGTGCTGGAGCCTGCATCTGCCATTCCCTTCACCTGGGAAGGTCTGAATTCACCCCTGCTGCAGCAGACCAAGCTGGGGAAGGGGTCTCGTCAGACAATCCCATGGCTGACTCGCTCCTAGAATCCATGCGTCCTGTTTGGACAGAGAACCCCTGGAGCCAGCTGCCCACGTGGAACCCAGGCCAGCAAAGCCTGGTGCCTGCTGCTCGCAGCGTGCTGGTGTCCCAGCTGAGCCTGCTGCTCCACGGCTGGGGCCGTTTCTCCTCCTTCCCAGAGCTGGGTCTCTCTCAGCAGAAGACGCACTCTCAGGTCCCGGCTCCGTGCAGTCAGGGGATGTGGAGCCTGCTGAAAGTATCTGCCTTTGCTAGTGCACCTGGCATCGTCTGGGAAAACCAAACCGAGGAATTAGCCAAACCAAAAGGGTGGCAAGAGCCACAGGCATCATTAAAACCCCGAGGGGCAGCTCAGCCGCGTCTCCTGGCGTGCAGGACGCGCGGGGTGAACAGCTCCGGTGCTCGGCGAGGCAGCTCCGCTCCGACTGCCCGGTGCTGCCGGGGGCAGCGGGCTCGGGG
>VWPU01011678.1:0-20494 GCA_013398955.1 Callaeas wilsoni
GAAGAACTCAAACCCCTACAGACATGGACATGAATGGGTGTCTGTGGGGCATTCCGAGGTGCCTGAGCCAAGAGACTTTTGTCTGTGCTAAGTGTAAGAGGGCCCCAGAGCTGCACATAACTCTGGGCATTCACAGGGCACAGGCACAGTTCCTTCAGACCATTGCCCTTCTGCTCTCAGTGCTTCTGTCCTGCCCACGTGAGGGTCTCCTCTGGTCTGTAGAGGTTCTTAGCATTCTTTGGTGTCCTATACTTTCAATGACAATCCAATTAATTCTTTTCCTTGGGGCATCTTTTGTGGCTGAAGCCTATGAATTTGTTTTCCTGAGCTTATCACCTCACCGATTTATCTATGTATACTTATGAATCTTAATCTGCATAATAATTTTAGAAAAAGTTTTTTTTTCTACTGGAACTGGCCTCCAAAAATTGTTTTTATCTAAGAATTTTGTGAACAGTGGAGAAAGGAAAGATTCTTTCTTTTAAACTGTAAAATGCCATAAGTGGCCTCATTTTTATAAAAGCTGTCAAAGTTTTGTGAATCATGAAGAAATTAGTAAGACTGCAACCTGTTTGTAGATGTCTTGTGTGGATCATTGCATACATTATTTTTAATGGCCAATTTTACCACCGTTAGCTCAATCAGCACAAGAATTATATTTCTGGAAGCTAAGACAACTTGGACACATTTTCCAAATTTCTTTCCAACATGTTGGAAGCAAAGCAAACTACTGTGTTTACTGAAGAGGACAGCTTTCCTGTGAGAGTTTATTTTTATTCCTCTTCTTACCCAGCTACAGGGAAAGATCCTATAATTATCGACTATCTTTTAGTGGTGATTTACTTGGCAAAGATTGATTAGCACAATCAGTCACTCTAAAGCAATTTTCATCACCAAATATTAGATGGTTTCTTCTCCTGCTTGATTAGCAGTCCTGCTGCAGGTTACATTGTAGATGTAATTTTATAAACATGGCTTGCAAAGTGTTGTTATATGAAAAATCTTCATCTAAATATAGAAATTCTTAAATATTTATGGGTACTAACTGTGTGCATGCACATGTGTACGCATGACTGTGTATCTGTATATATACATATGAAGAAAATCTGAAAATGTTGATTATATTCTAAATATGCAGCTAAAGATTTGGATTCAGAGATTAATCTTCCACATGTGTATATGAATAATATTTTTGTTTGATTTTATCATCTGGCCCCAGCATAATCTGGGTAAAACAAATAAAACAATTCTTATATATGCTTAGCGGAAAATAATTCAGATTTGTCCTTAAAAACACAGCTAGCTTAATATACTTTGGCTCAGGAAATGTATTGTGCTGGTTTTGGTTGTAGTAAAGTTCTCCACCCCTTATTCTGTACCATTTATCTCATGCTCACATCCCACACTATCCAACAATTTAAAGGCATATCCAATACAATCTCCACCCCTGATCATTTTGGGCCAGGCTACAGGGTTTAACATTACAATTAACTCCTCCCCTTGCTCCTAGCCTTCCTGCTATAGCAATTTCAGAACACTCCACTCAAATAATAAATTATTTTCACAAAGGTTTCATGTAAAACCAGTCAAAACCAGCCCATATTGTCCAGACTGATTCGGTTTCTTGTGGTTTTTGTTTTTGCTTTTTATTTGGAATGTTTGCTTGTTGACCTATTCAGTTTTGAGCTTTCAGCTTTAAAGGCTGCACAGTTTGTGTCCGTTTTCTAGGGCTGACTTGGGCGAACTGCTACTCCAGATGAAGAAATCATATGTAATTCCTATCCTAAAATCTTCCTCAGATTTAAAAGCAAGCAGAAGCAACTATGTTCAAGTACAGATTTGGCAGAGCTGCTAAAGTGTCTGCACCTCTAGGTATTGCAAGGCAATGTGTATAGTATAGATCAAATAATGCAGCTCACTCTCACAGCATGTAAATAATACATTTGCCTATAGAAATGTTATATGTGCATTAACAAGAAGCCACATTTTATGAGCAACTGAACAACATTGATTTTGTGTTTTGGTGCAGTTTCCTCTGCTGTGCAAACAGAAGGGCGAGTGAACTGCAGGTACCTGCACAGGAGGCACAGAATATCTATCCAATGGGGGTTCATTGCCTTGAGCAACTTCTTAACCTGGGGTTGATCTAGAAAAGGAAAGAGACTTCTACTGCCAGACCACGGCCTGGGGCAGCAGTCTTCCCTCAGCAAGGAGCCCTGGTTGAGCTGAGAAGGGAGAGGCTGAATGTGAAGCCTGTGTAGGGGATGCAGGACTTGGGACAGGGACGAGCTCCACAGCAGCTGCAGCAGGGCCCTGTCTCCCACCTGTGCTGGCAGCCAGCGTGAGCAGGTTCCCAGCCTTCTTTGGTTCCTGAGATCAAATTATTTCCTCATTTCCCCAGAACTGATTTTCCTGCTGGGTAAATTCAGTCTTTCACTTTGTCTTTACTTTCCTTTCAGTGCCTTGACTTTGCTGTCAGTGCCTTGACTTTCTGTTCAGTTCAGTTGGAACTGGCTACTCAGTTCCAACAGTGGATACAGGATTTCAGACCAAAATTTTTTTATGAAACAGAAATGAAAGCTTTTTGAAGCTTCAGTGCACTTTCTCAATTTTCAAATGGGACAAATCTTCCAGTCCATAGTTATGCAGAAGTGAAAATATCTGTATCTATACCTGTCTATATATATATATATATATGTATATCATATTCCCCTGTAATTCACAAAGGCAGATAAACCCAGGAAGAAAATCTTTCATTTAAAGATCAAAACCGAGGAAGGCTGCTGATTTTTTTTCCTTGAGTTGCTAAATATATAGCCCTGTTTTCAGTGAAAACTTAGCTCTGTTTATATCTTTTTTTTCTGTATACTCATGTTGAACCTAATGTAAGAGTTAATGGGGTTGTAACTTACCACATACAATAAATGAACATGAGGAAATTATGTTTTCATGCAAAATCACATAATTAATGTCTTATAAAAGTTCATATTTTTGCAAACACATCTAGACTTATACAAACATCCAATACCAGTGGAAAGTGTGTAAAAATTATTCCCTCTGATCTAAGGACAAAAACTGCATGTTCACATAGGAGTTGAAGTTTGAATTCTTGCTTACCAAGTAGCAAAAAAGAATAAGTAGCCAGGCTAGTACACAATTCATTTTTCTAAGCACAGTACCTGGCTGTAAAATTATAGATACTGAAGACTGAGGAAAGAAAAGCAGATATGTAACATTTTAGAAATGTAACTCTGTTGTATTCCTATAACACAAAAAAACCCCAGTGACAGAATTATCACAAAGAAATGTTATTATTCTGTTTCATTCTATCACTCTTTCTGACAGACAGGCTTTAAGTCACTAGTGTAGAACACAAGTTAACAAAAAGATTAGAAGAACTTCTTGAGTCTCCAGTACTTCATTTTTTCAACTTCTAAATGCACAGGATGTTAGGAAATATCACTATTATAATGTACTTTTTACAGTGTAGGAGATGTCAGTAACAGAAATTGTCAGCTGTCATGGTTTAAGCCCTGCTAGAAACTAAGCTACACTCAGCCGCTTGCTCAACCACCACCTCTTCCCCTGAGCCCACTGGAATGGGAAGGAGAATCAATGGAAAACTGTTACCTTGAGATAAGAACAGTTTAATCATCAGAAACAAAGTAAAATACTGTAATAATGGTAAATGACAATAATAATGATAAAAAAAGGGACAACTAAGTGATGCACAGTACAACTGCTCACCACTCGCTGACCAATGTCAGAACCCTCCTTTTGAATGCAGATCAGGTCCCACTTTTTACACTGATCATGATGTCACACGGTCTGGAATATCCCTTTGATCAGCTGGGGTCACCTGTCCCAGCTGTGACTCCTCCCAAACCCCCATTCAGTCCCAACTTCCTCACCAGTGTGACAGTGTGAAAAGCCTCAAAGGCCATGGCTCTGTGTAAGCCCTGCTCAGGATAAGGGAGACATCCCTGAGTTATCAACCCTGTGTTCAGCATAATTCAAAAACACTGTCCTATACCAGCCACTGGGAAGAAAATTCACTTTGCCCCTGCCAAAATCAACACACTAGCATATTAATTTCCAACTGTAACCTCTTTGCAGACTTTTTTCGCAAACCCTCACCATCAGTAGTGATGGTAGCAGGCAGCATGCAGCAGGGTAAGGGTTTTCATGTTAGGCCTTATTCCATTTCTGAATCAGCTAATCAGCTCTGTACCACTAGTACTATACACATACCCCTTAATTTATATCAAGAAATTAGCTGAAAGCTGTGAATCCATATATAAGGACTGCAAAAGTTTTAAATTAGCCAGATGAGAGACGCTGAGATTATTTCAAGCAGTATTTGTGGCAAATCACTATATTCCAGTTGAACAAAAATGAAGAAAACTCACTGATCTGTAATGATTCCTGTTTCTTGCAAAAGCTTTGATTATTGAGCTGGAGAAGATCTCTCAGATCACGCGGTACAGCCTCCTGTGTGGAGCATGATGTTCCTGTACTGTAAGCCAACAAGAAATGTACCTAACTTATTTCTGAACACCATTAGTGAAAGGGATGCAGGTTCATCAGTAGAAAGAATTTTTCCATTATCTAATTGCTTGTCTGCTAGGAAATGTCTCCTTTTATCTAATTCTGACCTTTTATTTTTAAACTGTTAATTCCAATTTGATTTCTAAAAAGAAAGCAAGCAGTTATTCCTTTAGCTTTCTCTTCAGATGTAAGCAACTGGTAAATAGCTTCAAAGAAAATTAAGTAATGCCAACTTAGTGCTCCAGCTTCATGATATATGATAATCACCTTTGCCATGGCTGACATTTAATTGAGACCAAAAAAAAAAAAAAGCAATCTGGATAGGTATTTGCTTTAAAAAAAGATCTCCCAAGTAGTCAAAATGAAAATATTAGACACAGGAACCAAACCCAACATTTTATAAATAATGCATTTTCTGCTGAAGTGAGGGATACATGTAGCTTTTGTTAGATCTGAGTGGGTACTTTCAAAATACTCCAGCAGACCAAATACTGGAAATCTCAATTATGTATTTGCACTGAAGAACATACCACTAAATTAGATTTATTAGCACAAAATCCTGTGATAAGCCTTCAAATTCATTTGAATTCTCCCTGTAACTATTACAATTCACAAAAGCAGGAATTAGAAAATGCATAACCAACCCCTAATTCAAGTCCTGAGCTGTGTCTTTGAAATGTGTGTTGTAAGCTGCAAATTAAAGACGATATCAAATCAGGAAATAATAAGTATCTTTTATGACTGGTTTTCATTGTGATGCAACTTTTGCAGAAAATCTTTTAAATAATAGGCAGAAAATGAAGGTTTTCTGCTTTAGAACACTACAAATTCCCATCTCAGTCAGTGATTACGAGCATTGCCTGATGTCAACTGCCAGTGTGGTTGTTTATACTCTGCTCGGCTCTCCTTTAAAGTCCCAGGCTTATATCACACTATTTTCTCTAAACTCATTATAGTTGGGACTAAAATGTGCCTATAAGTCACAACATTTTCCTAGAGACCATCTGGTGTCCAAAGCCATGGGAATGTTGGCTGCTCTGCCTGACCTAACAGGCCATTAATCTTAGATGTATTACTCTTCATTTAGTGGAGGAGAAAATGAAGTCAAGAATGACTCCTTTGGTTTCAAAGAGGAAAAGCTTAAAAGAAAAAAAGAAACATTTGAAATAGATGTCAGAAAAGTTAGTGATAATATCTAATCCTGTGGAGCTGAGGTTGAGAGCTTATGAAGCTTGTTTCTAATTTTCAGATGAAGGATAATTATTACACAGGAAGGCCTGAATTAAAAAAAAAAAAAAAAAAAAAGAAAAAAAAACACAATAAAAGCTGCAACATGAGAATTGAGGCAACAGACGAGTGATTATAGAGAAACAGCCCTTTCGTTTTGGTCACAGCTGGATTTTTAAAAGAGATCTTCCTTTCCAGGGAGCAGAAGTCCTGCCTGCTGCTGTGAGGGGTTCTATCCTGCAACCCAGGTGCAAAAGGATCCCTCCCCTGGAGCCACCTTCCCGGAGCTGGGCTGTGTTTGCCTGAGAGCCCTGGGCTGGGGCTTGCACATCAGGGGCACCTCTGTGAGGTGATGTGCTGTTGTATTCCTGCTCTGCAAAATGATCTGTCCCTCCAACAAAAAGCTGTCACCAGCAAGTGCAAAGCGGATTTCTGCTTCCTTCACAGGTGTGACACCCCGAGCCTCACCGGAGGCTGCAGCCACAGCCACCAGCTCGATATCCAGCACCTGCATCTCCTCCTCTCTGCATGGCTGCGTGGGGATGTCATCACACAGCAGTGTTTTTGGGCCAGTTTTCCTCTTTCTCTTCAACACAAACCTAACCCATAATTTTAAAGCTGCCCAAAGGGGTGGTAGAGAATTGTTTCTTGCATGCTTTAAGGAGAATCCCAACAACTCAGAGCAAATTCTTTTTATCCTCATTCTTCGGGGAACTAAATAGAGCACTTGCCCGCCAGTATTAGTATTCACATAATCAGACATGGTTACTTTCTCTGTATTTATTTTTCTACAGTGGAAAAAACATTCTTTTTCCAGAAGAGATTAATTTTGGTTTGTTTTTGTTGGTTTTTTTTCTGTTTTTGTTTTTGTTTCTTTTGAGAGAAAGTATCATATCTCAAATTGGAAGATGTACACTTTAAGACATTGTAACACTGGAAATAATACAGAAACCACTAATCCCTCAAGAAGTCTGGGGATTGTTCTTATAGAGAAATAATAAAACCCTGTTTTACTGGTGATGATGCCAGCTCTAGACAGACAGTGACAGTTGAGCATCAGTGATGGATGAAGCAATTTCTGTGTGTGTATACATAAGCTGTAGTAAAGCCACCAGGACCTGGTATTCTATCCAGTGATTTTAATTGGGGTTTTGCCACTAAAATTAGCAGACTCAGACCCCTAATTGGGATGAGTCTGATTGTACATATCTACAAGAAACCATTTAAACAAATAATATTCTTAAGCCTCTTCAACTATATAAATATCTGCCTCCCAATCAAATGTTTTTAAAGTGAGATACCCAGAGACCTTCGAAGCTTCTGCTAAGTGGTTGCTTTTAATTAACTAGAAGATGTTTGAAGCTGCAAACAGATTGAGAACATTAAAAATCTTGAAAAGAGATGCATTAATGAGCCTACCATCGGTAGCATGTATGATTACCACTGGTACATAAGAATATATGCATATTCTCTTACCTGCACAAAATTACTGCTGTTAAAAAAAAAAGTCCTGATGCACCAGTGTTGTGAACATCTTTACCCATGATCAAAGTACTTTTTGTTACTTCTGGCATATTGAATTCTAGCATGGGGAAAAACACTTTGAAAGGACTCTGCTCTGAGAGTCACAACTGCTTTAGAGACTGACGCTTAACAGAAATGATGATTCATTTTTGACACATCAAGTATCATAGCTAAGCACTGCAATCTATTTCTTCATTGTAACCATTTTATAGCAATCTATGCACAATGTTCAGGTCTAAAATTATTAGTTCAACTATTACAAAAGAACTTTGGCTGACAGACAAAGTCTGATAGAAGATAACAATACCAGGATCCCTGCTAATAGTTGTACTTCCTGTGGCTAAACTTATCTGAGTGGGACTAGAGTAGCAAGGTGGACACAAGAAGAGGGACTGAAGTTCCTCTCAGTTTGTCCCATGGGATGTGCTTTCCATCTCACACCTTTAAAATGCGCAGGGGTAGTAGCTACTCAATGATAATCCCACTTTCAAGAAAACTAAAGTTTACCTTCATTCTAAGTGAGCTTTCTTAGAGAGCCTAAGGTCTGATCTTGTTTTAGGAGTTGCATTAAAATGCACAAAGTTACAAAATTAATAGTCAATTGTGAAAACTTCTGCCATTTATTTACAGGCCCGTATCTTTTGATTTTTTTATCTTGAACTATATCAAGGTTAATAGAATTATACTAAGTCTCATTGCCTGTGAATGCAGCTACCCAAAAACTGACATGTTAAACGGGAGCCTTTAGCAGGTCCCACTGCTGGGTACATGTTGCTCTATTAGAACCTCCCTGCTGAAGAGCAGACATTCATTTTTACCAGTGTTGGATTCTGAACCATGATGAAGTAAATTGAAAAGAATAGTGGGCATCAATGGTATTTAAATGATTTCCACATTATGCATACATCTGGGGCTTTAACCAAGACAGAAGAACATGAATTTCTGACTCTTTTCTTCCTCCACTGAAAATGTGTGGTATATATATGTATTTGTAGGCAGTTTATAAGCATAGTACCTATATGTTGTATTTTATATGCATGTGCATACATATGTTAAAAAGTAAAGTAAAACCATGAAATATGAAATTTTCTGTTTATTTACACTGTTTTCCACAACAATAAGTATGTGAAAAGGTGATTAAAAAAACCACTGTAATTTAAAATAAATTATAAGGCAGTTCTCTCATCTAAATGAATGCCTGTGTTTATGGAAAAAAATAGATTGCCTTTTTAAAAGGATGAAGGTACCTTCTGCTGTGACTAATCTTATCCGACCATCTGAGAAAGGCATTGCAGGAAGGAATTTATTGAGTGTAATTATTCACTATGCAGGTAGCAGTAAATAGCAAACACAAGCTTCTTAGGGCATAGAGTCAATAGAAGAAATACTTATTTACTGAGGGTTTTTGCAAGTCTGTTTTCAGAGCAGAGTCAACATTCAGCTCTTAGGAGGGCGCATCATTATCTGCTGTGGAAAGACTTTGGAATAACAAATTAGCATTGTTTTTTGTCCCTGTATTATCACTCTTAAATTTAGCAGAAGATGGATAACATAGAGGTCCCTGTACTATCACTCTTAAATATAGCAGAGTATGGATAATATAGAGTTTTAATTTTATGAAATATAAGAATTCATAGTTCTTCAAACAAGTTGCTAATACAAGAAAACAAATTCTAATTAAAAGCTCCTGCTGCATTATCCTCTTCCCTGGCTGTATAGGATGCATATAATTTCAACTGCAATATTTTGGAATCTATCAATCCATCATCTTCAAGATGGCTATTGTCAAAAGCTTTATGACCTAGAGATATAGGATGGCTAAAAATGTCATTTAGACTTCATAGTCCCTCTGAAAGGAAATAAAGTATTCATTACATTGATCTCTTCAGCATATGGAAAGGGAGCCTAAATGTGCCTTCCAGAAACTTGGCGTATGCAACTAATAGTAATTTTCCTCTATTCCTATTGTTCTGCTCCTTTTTTGTCTTCTTTGGCTGCTTCAAACAGAGGGGTGAGTCTTCTGGTAAGAAGTTAGTCCTTATTTCTTGGCCTCATTCTTGTAAGATAAGATGTTACTGGAAATAGTCTGTAGCTCTTGTTCCCCTGAGAACGAAACTTCCTATTTTTGTAAAAGGTTCCTTCCTGTCCCTCACTCTCAACATCTATCAATCCTAAGTTATCTCCCAAGGACTTGAAGATCCTTTAATTTCATAATTTCATTTAAATTCTACAAACATTTTTACCTTTTCCTTTAATTCCTCAGTTATGCAAATGAAATAAAACAATTTTCAGTTTTTAATAGAATATTTTAAGTCTATTTAATTTCTTAGTACTAAAATGCTTTTCTAAGCACCCTTATTATAGAAATCAAGGAAGCTTAAAGTAAAGACAGTGCTGATAGCATCACCTTTCTTTTTTCACTTCTTCTTTCAAAGCCATGAAAGATTTGCACATACATCACTTGGGTATTTTGCTTTATACTGTCTTGTAGATTCTTCAGGGGATATGTGAAGACTTTATATGGCTGATAATCTTATAGACAATGCCACATTGCCTAGTATTCTGAAAGCTTGACAAAAAAATTAATTTGTTAATGGGCTAGTGAATAGTCACACTGGGGTTTTACGTATTTTCTTCCTTGTGTGCTGGTATTTTTGATAGTGGTTAACAGCTGCTCAGATTGCAGTTTTGTATTTTAAATCACCTTTACCTAAATGCAGATTAAATTTTGGCATTCTTCTTTGTTGCTGGTACCACGTCAAGAAATATGGAATAATCTCCCAGTAACAGCATTTAATTCACGACTGTTCAGTGGGTTTCTAGGTGACCCGGATGCGTTATTGCATGATATTTCATCTCCTTCATTCTGCCTCTTTTGCATGACATATCTATTATTTAAAATATAGGCTGGTGTCTTCCCATATCTTTTGCAGTTTTCAATGTCTTTCCTCCCATAAATATTCTTTGCCCTCCCACTTTATGGCTTTTCATTGCCATGATATGAGCTTAGCCCCATTGCTTCTCTCAGTTTTGTCATCCTCATATTTACAGCCTCGGTGTTATCAGATGTGGTATCTCCTCTGATGCTCGCATATACAATCCAGTGCTGCATTTTTATGTTGTTTTGGTTTATTTTATACTTTCAATTGAATTACAGCTTTCACTAGTATTAGACTTTGACAACTTAGGATGCCTTTCATCTATTATCTATCCTAGCCCATATTCTTCTTAAAGCCCTATACTCACAGTTTGATCTCACTGTGAACTGCATTTAAAAAAATTGATGTGTTTTTTTTGCTCATTCCATTCTCCTTTGAACATTACATTTTTAATATGATATGCCTATTAAATGAGCACTAATTTTTGCATCTTTATGAGTAATCCATATTTTCCATATCAGTGATAGAGAGCATACAAACTATCAGGTGTCCAAACCTTTGAAATCAGTAACACCCGTGTGTATCTGAGTTTCCACAACTGACTACTCTTACCATTGTGATAGGGATTACAAATCCCATTGTATTGCAGTGACATTTCTGCAGTTTCATGTTAGCACTTCAACCTTGCTGCCACTACTTGCACAGTCTGAATACCTCCTTGAACATAATAATGCTTTTCATCATTTTGAAGGTATTTCTGGCACTCTATTTTTTTTTTTTTTATTTTTACAGTTCCTGCCCAGTATCCTTGACATTTAGTTCCCACCCATCTTCAGCTTCCACTCCAGCCTTCTTATATTTTCATTGCATTTCTCCCTATTACCTCCCCAACATTTCATCAGCTTTCCTCATAGCTAGCAGTGCAAAGGGATTTGGAAGGCTGTTGTATTTTCTTTTAATTTCTCTGTAGTCTCTTTCCAAAGAAAAAACACATAGCTCTGAAGCATGGAAAAAAGGCAGAGTTCCCAGACACCTGAGTAGGAAAGGTCAGCCTGATCCCGGAGCTTTCATAAAACCTTATTAAACTCCTGCTACAGGTTAGGTTGTTTTTTAAATTTCCCAAATGCAAATAAAACAGCTACAAAAGCAAGAACAAACCCATATGGCTCATTAGTACAAAAAAGAAACCAATGTATAGAGTTAAAGACAGAGTCATCATTTCAAAGGGATGTGAGATAGGAAGACTCTTGAATATTGGACAGAAATTATTGTCTCCAAATTGCATGGCTATTTCTAATTCTCACAACAGCCCTTTGTGTCCTCCCCACACTGGGAAGTATCTTTCTTGCCATAGAATTCATCCATTTTAATTAAGTAGTAAATTTGTAAAAATCAACACATTTTGCTACTACATTTTGAAATTCACATTCTTCTTGCTTCTTTCTTGGAGTGGGCAGAAGAGAAAAAATCACTATGACAAACCAAAATTTGCATAGTTTTGAAGCCAGGGACATGGAGTCACTCCAAGTCATTATGGAGGTGCTAGTTTATCATGTCCACATGCACTAGTTCATACACAGCACCATCTGATGCTTTTGTGTGAAACAGAAATATTGGCATTGAGTTAAAGTTGACACAAAATTCAGCAAGTTTTGAAAATAATTATGGCACAGACAGTTTGGATCTGATCCCAGCCTTCAAGGATGTCACACAATTTCCATAAAGCTGAAACTTTTTAAAAAAGCAAAAAAAACAAAAAAAACAACCTCATAAATTTAAAACCTTGTGTGGTCATACACAACAAAACAGTGTAGCTCACTTAAAATAGCGAGGAACGGAGATTTATGGGAAAATACTTTGAAATGAATTTCTGTTTTCTTTGGTAATAATCAGGCCAAAATCTGCAGCATTTAAAAGTTTCTGCTCTCTGCTAGCTTTCTTCTGGCAGCCTGTGAGACTGGTTCCAGCCCTGTTCTCCTGGCAGATGGAGCACAAGGAGGGAAACATCTGCCTCCGTCTGCCGGGGCACTGAAGAGGCTCCTTCCATAGTGAGAATTGGTGCTATAAAGCACAGAAGGAGGCTAGCCAGTATTTTCTTCTCTACCAAAACAAAGTGAATTGCTATAGATGAGAGGGTGACCCAACACTGATGTAAAATCATTGGCATTCCCACAGAGACTTCCCTATCAGGCACGCTAATTCAGTGGGGAGGCACGGTAGTGGGATAGGAGTGATGTAGGCTGAAAAGAAGATCTAACTCGTCCAACCAACACCCTTATTTCACAGTGGTGGGAATCAATTTGCTTTCAGTATAGTGTCACTGTTTCTAGTTGGTTTTTGGATCCCAAATGCCACTTTTAGAGAGCCAGACGTGTGACATAGCAGGGCCATGGAATCTTTTCTTCTCAGCCTCCAGACCTGCACTGCCAACCTGCAGCTGCCTTCAGGCAGAGGCAAGCCCTCAGCACTTGGCTCCCTGGCTTCCTAATGCTCCTTGTACATTCAGGCTGCATCCGTTTGTGAATCAGTCCCTTCATTCTTCGCACCGATGGGGCTCTTCAGACAGATGAATCCCACTCAAAACAGAGAGGCAATTTCTAACCCACGTTTTGGAGATGGGGGGATGAACAGTGTGAAAGGTCTATAATGGTTCATCTCCAAACGAGCAGCGTGCCACAGACATCTGCTTTGTGTGTGCCTCTGCAGGCGCTGCTTACGGCCAAGGCTCCAGCAGCAGGGCAACACCAGCCATGCTGCTGCCAGCAGCTGGCTGCCATCCCACTCTGGTCCCATTAGGACAGAAAGCTGTGGGGATTATATAATGTTTCTGCAAGTGATAAATGAAAAGGGAAAACCTCGGTGCAGCCCTGCACTCCTGAAACTGAAAAGAAAGTTGATTTTTAAAGATTTGTCAATTTATAAAAAGCAACACTAAAACAAAAATGTTTCTCTGTGTGAAGGGATGAAAGGGGAGAACGGGGAATGAAATGATACTGCAGAAGGGTATGGGTTATTTATTACCAGTGCTTGTTCTAAACTAGTCTGCATTCCTAATGTATTCATCTACTCAACTCAGTAAGAGATTGGGGTATGCAAAGAATCTGGGACTGGGTTTAATTTTCATGCTAGTCAAAGTGATTTTTCTTCAATCTATCATATACTGTATTTGACATATGGCTTTTCCCTTAATCAGTAATTGACTGGTACATGCTTTGTGCTCCAGTGAAGGTAGATTTAATACACTGGACATCAGAATGAGTTATTTTGGTCTTTTGAATGACAAATTTAATTTTTGTAAGATGTATTGTACTATTGTTTCTACTAATTTCACATTCTTCACCAGGTCTTCGGTCCATCATTTCATTACTAATGCTTTACTTCAAGTGAACAAGGATCCTGAAAACATCAAAGGTGCCTTGACATCACTCAATAGATCATGACAGTCTCTTTCATTCTCCATATTTCTTAATGTGGAGATATCCAGTGAAGGAAGAAGCACAGGACTGTGGTAAACAGACTTAGGAAAAGTGAGTCACTGTTTTTTCAGTAATTTTAAGAGTGGAATTTCACTGTCCAGATTAAGTGGACGAAGGGATTAAGCAATTTACCTGGCCAGCTGGTGGAGAGACGCACATGTTAAAGGAAAATGTAAGTCAACTTCCATAAGAGAGTTTTAATTTATTTTCTTTGTCTAAAACTGATTTTTCGAGTCAAAATAATTTTTCTTGTTTCATTCTGAATCTTGGTTCTGTGTACATTTTTTTTTCTTATGAAAACAAAGCATTTTGGTGAAAAAAACACTTAAAAATAGATCTAGAGAAAAGTCCTAATAAATATCCATTATTTTCTCAATCTTTAAAAATTGATCACCTTATTTGCTTTGCATTTGATTCTGTTAAGAAACAAAGTTTTTGAGACTTCTCAATGCAAAACTTTCTTGGCTGTATTTCTGATTGCAAGCTTCCCTTCACTTTTATTTTCACTACTTCTTGTATGACTGACAGAAGCCAAATGAAACTCTTTTACTGGCATTCTTAATATGAATAACAAAGCAACTGGAGCTGTGAAGCACCACTTCTTGGCTAAAAACAAGTGGTGAGTGTACAGTGTGGAGGAGGGAGCAGGAGGAAAGGGAACTGCGAGGTTTCAATTATCTTTTTCTTAAATGTTAAACATGCATGAAGGTAGTCTGACAGAAGAGGAGATTACAAGAAATGGGTGCAAAACACTTTTCACAGATTCTCAGAATATCCAAAAAAATGCCAGACAGGGTTTAAAAACACCCCAGCCAGGTGACTGTCCTTTCCCTCATGTAGGAGAAAGATTTGAACAACTTGCTTGAAGGCAGCACAAAGACTATGTAATTCTGACATATTATAATAATACAGTAGCCTTGCTAGACTAGTAACAGGATTGTCCTCAACAACCAGCCTTCCCCTTCCTCACTGCATTTCTACTAAGGGCAGTACAGAAAGAGAGGAAATGCAAGGGGACAAAAGGGCTGGAGTTTAGGGAGGGAACTGCAGGACTGCTCCTGGACCTGGTGCCTTTGTCAAATGCCAAATGGACCACGGGAAGGTAAAAGCCTGAGGGAGCACAGACCTGGGATGGGTCACACCTGGAATTGCAGCACAACTTCCAGGTTTGGCTGTCCTTCCCACTAGCACAGGATGGATGCTGGGGGGGATGGTTTTCTAGGTGACCTTCATGTTAACCAAAGTAATCAAAGAGCACAGCAATAGTGCAAATCCCAACGTCTTTCTGTGTTTCATAAATTCCCATATATCCTTTTTTTCAAATGGTGAGTTTTGTCATTGGTTTTAATTAGATTAGCTCTAACATTGAAGTTAGAAGCATTCTCTTAATATAGCAGAATAAAACGAACCAGCTTGCTCTCTTTAAATACTTTGTCATTTTAAGTGGAGTACTCGGAGGAAAAAAACAAAACACAAAACAAAACAAAAACGAATGTCACATAACAAATGCAATGAAAAAACAGCAACATCAATTCAGCCAATGAAAAATACATTTCTGTTGATGCTCGAGGGCATATGAAAAGTGTTAAAATATATGAGTGAGGAAATGCACTCAGTCAGATGTACAAATGACAACGATTTGGGGAAAGATTCAAAACATTGTGAAAGAAATTCCAACAGGCATCGACAAGCAGAACAAATATACCTTCTCAGATATGATGTCTGGGAGGTTGCACAGTAGCTCATTTGGCCATATGAGGTGTTGATATATCAGGAGATAATGTTTCTACAATCCCAGCCTCTGCAGAAAAAAAAAAGAAAAGAAAATAAATGAAAAAGATACTAAAATTTGTCGCAATGATGCTCCTCTTCTTAGTTTTTGGATGAATCAGTCACATTGAATTTTCTGTTTGTCACTAGCTTAACCATATAATTCCCCTTGGTATGAGTGTACCACCTGGTGCAAAGAGTATTTTCTACTCACCTTCTTTATTTTCTTTGATATGTCATATTCAGTTTCATCACAGTTTTCAAAACACATTTTATTTTCTTGCATGGACATAACACTATTTTCCATTCCTACCAAGATAAACTTTTCACATGCTTTTTCAGTATCTGCCTCATTTTTTTCATAGTGACTGTGCACTTTGTGTCACAGCCAGTACTAAACCACCCAGGGTTTTCTTCTGCTGCATAGTGACAGGTTCACCATGGATAAGGGAAATACAGCAGCTCTTAGGTGGTGCTGTACTTCCCAGTCTGGGTGCTATTTGGCTTTACAGTCTAATTTAAAACCAAGCATGTTAGCAGCAGTGACCTCAGCCCATCCATAATTCAGAACCCATCCCACTTCAGAGAAAAATAACTGAACTGCTGCCTCAGTACTCCTGATACTATCACAGGGTCTGGTGCTAAGACAGTATGTGGAATAGAAGAAGTCCCACAGAAACCAACATCTTGCTTGCTTGGATACTTGTTTAAAGCTTGCAAGGCTGGAACCTTCTCAGGGGACCTCTGTCACACAGCTTTTCCTATTGAGTCTGCAAAAAACTGGTAATAGAGGCAGCTGTGGGACTGGGCTTTGACTGCTTGCTACTGCTCTTCTGTAAGAGTCTTGTTCGTGACTGAAGGGGGAAAAGGCTTGAATCCCTCAGTTTTCCTTATGCAGTGTCCATCATATTCTAGTTAACTCCTTCAGCTCTTTGACTTGGAAGGACCCTTGACAAGGTATATGCTTGTTGCAGCTGTGACTTAGAACAGCATGAAGAGCAACTCACCACAAATTTGCAGGTGGCACTGATCCAGAGGGGGAGCAGCCAATGCACTGGAGGGCAGGACTGGGATTTTGAAGGAGATGCTCAGGCTGCAGTAATGGTCTGGCAGGAACCTCACAAAGGTCAAGGATGCAAATGCAAACCTTGCACCTTGGAGAGAGTTATCCCACACACCAGTACAGGCTGGGGTATGAACAGCTGGGAAGCAGCTCTGAACAAACATGATCTGGTGATCAAGACGGGCAGCGAGGTGAACAAGCACCACCGATGTGCCCTTGTAGCAAAGAAGGCCAACAGCATCCTGGGTTGCCTTGGTAAAAATGCAATCAGCAGGTCCAGGAGGGTGATTCACCACTTCTATTCAGGATTTGTAAGACCATTTCTGGACTGCTCTGTCCAGAATTTTGGCTCCTCAGTGCAGGAAAGGTACAGTCATGCTGAGTGAGTCTTGCTGATGGCAGCGAGGATGGTCAGAGCATTCTATATAAGAGAAGCTGAGAGAGGTGGGATTGTTGAGTCTGGAGAAGTACAGGCTCAAGAAGATCTTACTATTTCCTGACGAGAAGACACAAAAATGGTGGTGCCAGACACATGAACTAGTACAACAGTAGTAATAGTAGTACTAGAAGTAGTAGTAGTAGTAGTAGCAGCTCACTTTTATAACATCTTTATGCGTCTTGACAAAATAGTATTCATTGGAAATGCTTTAAATTAGAATTGTTCCATTTCAAGTTATATGCAGAATAATATACTGTACTTCAAAAGATATTGTTGCTCCAAAGTGTGGCACTTAGAAGTGTGGAAATGACAAAATTTAGATGGATGCAATTCAGCTGCTTCTACATGTGCTCTGACTAAAGTAAATGGGGGAATACTAATTAATACATGAGCATGAGCTATGTTTCCCGAGGATCCCTGCCTCTCCAAGGAAATGAAACAGGCAGACAATAGGTCTTAGAACCTTTACTATTTATTCATTGCATTTTATCTCTAGACTGACTTTTTATTGAATATAATGGTATTAATTTTCTTGAAATACTTTTATGATCTTTGTGACTTTAGCATATGGCTTCTCATAAACAGTAATGAACATCTCTGTTAGATTTAGAGATGGTGTATTTTTTCCTGTTTCCTAAGAGAGACTTCATATACAGACTTACTGAGATTCATTCATTCAGCAACTGCCCATTAATGGTAAGAGTGGGCAGTGCTTTGCACCTGCTATTTGGATATATTCAACAAGCGTTTAATATCTTACATGTTAGAAACATCCTTGTAACTGATTTCATTTTCCAGTTTGAGCTCCGAACATGAAACCAGGTAAGTCATTCAGACATTTCAAAAAATTACTTATTTTTACAGAAAAAAGGCACACTCTGTGGAATTGCACTGAACCACAATGTATCAGCAAAGGTCAGATCTTCCTGGGGACACAGAGGAGATCCTTATCACTTGAACTAATAGTTTCAGTAGCTGTTCCTTCTCTGGACTGACCGCTCAGGGAAGCAGGGCAGACTTTTGCAGTTGATTTCACATCCATTCACCATAGGAAAAGATAGTCACAATACTTAAGTTAAAGACAAATTTCTGAGGCAATGGTGCTTGTTACTTTGCTATGAACTCTGCTACTTCAGCTTTCTTGCCGTCTTTTCCCATTTTGCCTCTATTCACTTTATCTTCTTGTACATTTATTCTGTCTCTGCCTTCTTTCCAGCCCCCCTTGCTCCTTGTGAAGCCCAGGCTTTCCTAACCCTTGAACCCCCAATGCTGGATGGTGCCTTAGGACAAGTGGTCCCACTACGTGTGCTGTTTTTAATAAGCTCTGTGAGCAGAATGTTTTTGAGGTGGGCTGACATGCCCCTGTTTCCTTTCACTCCCGGAGCGGGCTCCAGCAGGCTCTCCCAGGTCCATTGGGAGCAGTGGGTGGCCAGAAGATGGAGGCTGGAGCATGCTCAAGCGTCCACTTGCTGATACATCATCCATTCAGACAGAGAAGCTGTCAATGGATGCATCAAACTCACCACAGATGAATGCTTTGGACTCTAAGGTACAAAAGCATCTCTCTCGAGCACAGCACACTGTACTGAGGTGTGCAGGTTGTGCTTGGGTTTGTTTTTGGGGGTAGCTGTATGTCAATCTTCTGCTTCTTACTGAGAAAGATGTTGATGTCTTTGGGATATTTTTTTTGTAGACGGTGAAAATGTCTATTTTTCAGACTGCATATGACTGAACTTTAGTGTAACTTTTAAACAAAAAATCAACCTGAGGCAGATATCTTGTAGAGGCAACTCCAGCCCTAACAGCAAAGGTTTAATAAAGTAAAAACTGAGGTTTTTTCTGCCAGAAAGTACTGGCAACATTAACTACAGGTGCCAGTGCTATTTCTGTATATAATATCACAAGTTTTCACATTTCACATAGCAAACTGTTTACTTTTTCTCTCTCTTTTATATGAAATACTAGATCAGAATCATGATTCTGCACTTCATGTGGTTTTTAAGTCTTTAGCTTGGCACATCTATGTTTCGTATCAATTACTGCTTAAATTCTTTCTCATTTTTTAAAATTACTTTTGCTATGCTCTTCCAATACTTAACGTTTTATGTTTGGGAGGTAATAGAATTATGACCCAAGCAAACAATTTGGTTAACATATTAGTGATTGGTACATACCTACTGAAAACCCAAAAAACAACAAACTCCACAAAATTCCACCCCCAAATTCCCAGTTTCTTTCCAAGTTCTAGCAGTAACGGGTCAAGGAAATGCATTTGTTTTTCAGCATTAGTGACAGCCTGGTGGTAGTTGAATTTACAGATACCTATGGCCAAGAGCCCTTTAGAAATACACCAAACTTCTGCTAACATCATAGTGTTCATATGCACTGTGATACACCCACTATGGTATCAGGGTACTGAGCTTTGGTGGTTGTGCTTCTAACAGAGGAGACACCTAAATGAAGAGGAGAAATTGTTGCAATATGCTGTAAGTGTTCTCTAACATAACACCACTGGGAAACCAGGACTAGACCTCATATGCTAACTCCTACGAGCAGCTGTAAGAGCAAAGCTGTTTGTGCTCCGAGAAGTTTGTCATGTAAATAGTATTTTTTCTTTCTGTTTCAGCCTTAAACTGTGAACAGAATTAAATGAAACTTGGAAGGAAGTTGTGCAAACCACTAGGGTTTAATTCTGCACCTTCTGAAATTAATGTGAACATTCCTACAGCTGGAGGAAAACAAAAACGAACCCTAAATTCTATTAATAGGGATAATTAGCAATTATGGACAACACTTTCTACACCAGATGATGGCTTTCCTGGCTTAATTTTCCTTTCCACTTAATGATTCTTCCTCAAATATAAGTAGCAGCATTCCCTTAAAAATCTGCAGGTTGTATCTTCCTGCTCTTCTTTTTTTAATAATCTTTTATAGACATTACACTCCACCTTCGTGCCTGTGTGTGTTTGTATCTTGAGGAAGAGCTGCATTAGACAGTGAATTATACTAGTACCTTGCTTAATAACTAACCTAAACATTTGCTTTTGACATTTTCAGCACCTCAGTGCTAATTAAGCAAAATAAACAGAGACTAAATGGAAACCGGGCAAAGTACTTATCCTTCCTCAAAGACTTAATTTGGGATCAGCAACCCCGCTGACGGGAGAGGCAAGCGGGAATCGCAGGTAAGTCCACACAAGAATAATGAAACGCTGATTTTTTTTAAACCCTCCACTAATAACTTGCGATTTAAAGGTCACTCAGAAGAAGAATCAAGGTCAGGCACGGCTAATCCTGCATCCGAGGCGTTCTTTCCTTTCCCCGGTTCCTCTCAGCCGCGCTGCCGCGGCGGTGCCGGCCCGGGACCCCCTCACGGCCCGGCCACACCTGCGGGGCTGCCGGGGCCGAGCCGGTGCCTCTCCCGCTCCCAGCGGGGCCGGGGAGGCCGCTCGGGGCCAGCGGAAACCGATGTGAACCGATGTGAGCCGATGCGAGCGGCTCCAAGCGCCGCCTGCGGCCGCGGAAAGTTGCCCAAAGTCGGCCCCGGCGGGGCGGGGCGGAGCGGGGC
>VWPU01011679.1:0-14691 GCA_013398955.1 Callaeas wilsoni
CGGGCGCCGCCGGGGCCGCCGCGCCCCCGCCCGGCCAGCGCGGGCCCTGCGGGTCAGAGGGTTACGGGTTCGAGTCCCGGCCCCGCGCAGTGCGTGGCACGGGCTTGGACTGTGCTGGCGGTGTGGCCACGGGGGCTCGTGTTCGCGGACCAGGCTCTGCTCAGAGGTGCCAAGAGATAGGACAAGAGCAACGGGCAGAAACACGCACGGGAAGTTCGTAGACGTGAGGAAGAGCTTCTTCACTGTGCAGTGAGTGAGCAGCGGAACAGAGAGCAGAGGGGCTGTGGAGTCTCTCTCACTGGGGATATTCCAGAGCCCTGTGCGCACACTCCTGTGCCACGTGCTCTGGGATGACCCTGCTGGAGCAGATGATCCCACTGTGATCCCTTCCAACCTGGCCCATTCTGTGATACAGACACACAGCAGAGCTGTTCCCCAGGCCCAGAGCAGGACCTTGCCTTGGTGGGGATGGACTCATTAGGACACTCGTACTCTTTTGAATTTTGTTATATATTTTAATAGAGGAAGTACTTCCCTGTTCCTCCATACTCTCAGCAGAGCTCCACCACAGCACTGTGATCTCACAGGTGAATCAGGTGCTTCCTGCCAGTGAACAGCAGCTTTTGTAGAACACCTGCTCCACATCTGCCAGGTAGTGGTTATTCTCCTGACTAGACACTGCTACAATATTAAGGATCAAGGTACACTTCCTGTGCTGAGAGTTATATGCAGGATCCCACTCCCATCTGAAAATGCCTTACATTGGTATTTCAGACTAAATATCTCATGTATCTTATTTCTGCAGCCCTAATTCACCTGGGAAGGACTAATTAATCTCATCACCTCCAGCACAGCCACACTAATCGCTCACCTTCAGCTGTGAGGTGCATTCCTCACATGCACAGCTTATTGGCTCACTGACGCACTACAAACACCTCACCGAGGGGAAGGAAATGGGTTTGATCTGAAGCACGGAGCTCCAAAACCTGCAGCGCTTCTCCAAACCCGCCGAGCCGGGTGCTCAGTGCCCAGAGCGGCACCAGGTCACGCTGTGCTCGGAAAGGAGCTGTAATAATGCAGCGCAGCCACTCGGCTTTCCTGCCGTTCACCCCCCAAAGGTCTGTTTGCCCAGACGGACAATTTTTAACTCGGAACACCCATGCCAAGTATGCTCCATGCCTCTTTCCATAAGTCAATATTGCCTCTAACAGGGGACGAGGCTGAGGCACGGCCAAAAGTCGGCACCCCCCTCCCCCTCAAGCAGCTCCCAGAACTTCTGGGAGCGGTTTTGTCTCAGGGGAGAGACACCACCAGAGCGCCTCACCACCTGTCCTTTCCCGAGGAATGCTGCGGGTTATCCACACTTTGGAAACCCCTCCTTTTCCCTTCTCCCCACTCAGGCAGCGCGGCTGGCAGGGCTGCCCGCGGCCACGGGGTGAACAGGAAAGGGCGTGGTGGCGGCTGCCACATCGCAGGAGCTGCCTGGTACCCACGGGTTTGTCCTCTCCCCAGACTCACACCTGGCTTGAGCTCCTCAAATCACTTCCCAAAGCCATCCAGTCACTGAGCTAAACACAGAAACGGGACTGCAGGACTTAAGAACTAACCGGAGCCCCCTCAGAGCTTTACGAACACCAATATTTCCCCTTTCTCCCCCCTTTCCTGTCTGTATCTGTTCCATCTGTCCACATGCTCAGCTCACCGGCTCCCCTGGCAGCCGGGTTTGTGCTGCTGGGGATACCAAACCGGTTGTGTGTCTGAACCACAGCTGCCCTCCCAAGGATCATCTGCCCTGCCTCACTGCTGCCTCAGCACTTTGTGTTTGGAGCCGATCTGCCCTGCCAGCACAGCCCTTCCACGTCAGGCAGGTGCAGGCACCAACACAGGGCACAGGAACCTCCTGAACGGGAGCTGCGTGCAGCCGGTGGGTAAAAAAACTGCAAACTGCTGCTGATGCAAAGCATTTTAGCTCATTCTGTGGTCAAAACTGGGATCTCGCCGTTGCTCCCTCCGTGCTAATTCCTGCAGTTTAATAGGAGCCTGCTGGAAACACCCTCTGCTGTCAGCTCTCAGGCATTCAGTGGGAACCCGAGGGAGGAGGCTCAGCTTTAAGGAATGCCATGTTTCCCTTACAAACGCAGAAACTTAACTGTCTCCGCCCCAAGGAGCTGTCAGGGAAAGTGTAAAGTTCCCCGTCGAGCTGTTGTTCTTGGCTCGTGCTTCCATCAGAGCTGTTGTTCTCCTCACAACTCACTCAGGGCTTTATACACGCTCAGTTTGGGGAGAGATCTCTGCCTCCTGCTTGGTCAGCATCAGCTTTTCACAGAGCTGCTGACAGATGAGTTGTGCTCACTGTGCTCTTCTTTCCACTTGTAAGAAACAGAGGAGGGGAAAAAAAAAAAAGGTTATGGAGCTCAGCTTATAAACAGGAAACTCATTGTGTGAAATTACTCGACTACAATGAGAAAAGCTGGTATTGTACCTTGTACCTGGCCTCTGAGGCACAGGACACACTAACATCCCTCACCTGGGGGTCAGGGCTCTTAGGTTTCTCTACCTGTGGTTTCACACAGCTCTCTGAGGATGGTTCTAGAAGCCCAAGAAGGGGAACAGTTGACAGGAGCAAGTTGGCAGAATGAGGCTGCATGAGGTACTGACAGATAAAGCTCTGCTCCTTCAGTTTTATTTAGAAAAATAAAGTAATTAACCCCTCTTGTCAAATAAGCCTCTACAACTATGAAGTGTTTAGGTTCAGAGGCTGTGGGGAACCACCAAGTGTGGCAGAAACAGCACAAACTCACCTTACCCTGCCTCTGCTCTGAGCAATTCCTGGCTCAGAGCTCTCAACCCCTGCCACAGCTCCTTTTCCTTTGGGGCTTTGCTGCCAAATCACAGCTGCTCCTGTTTGGGTACCAAAGGCCTCTTCCTGCAGGGATCTGCCACAGGACACAGAGCTTGTCAGGGCTCCCCCAACACCTGCAGCACGGGATTGAAGACTCAGAGCTGCCTTTTTACTGGGCCCAAACACTCTTCCCTCACACAGGAGCTGGCTGAGGGCCCCAACACCCCCCTCACACACTTGACACCACTACAGACCCTGACAATGTACACAAACACACACACACACACATACAAACACCTCTGAACTAATGATGGGCCCTGACGCCCCCCCACGCACACCTGAGCCTGCTATGGGCCCCAACATCCATTCCCCACACCTGAGACCACTGTAGACCCCAACAGCCCCCCACCACACAGCTGAGGTTACTACAGGCGCTCGGCTCCTCACCCCTGTGAAAGCACTATAGGTCCGTAAGTCCCTCACACACACATCTGAAGCCGCTGTGGGCCCAACCAACCCCATGCACACCTGAGACCACTACGGGACCTAGCACCCCTCACGCACACCTGAGCCCCGACACAAACACCCACACTCGAGGCCACCGCAGACCCTAACAGCCCCACAGTGACACCCCGATCTCGCTGTGAGCCCTCACCCCGATCCCGCCGTTCCCCCCTCCCTCAGCGCCCCCCGCTCCCTCCGCGGGACCGCGCAGGCGGCTCAATCGAGCGCCGATGGCGCGGGCGGTGCGCTCCGTGAGGCGGCGCCGCTCAGCGGCCCGGCCTGAGCTGCCAGGCGGAGTAGCCGAGCGCCGAGCGGGGCCGGGCAGGAAGCGGCGGTGACGGGCACGGCCCGGCGGACACGCTCCGTCCCCCCCTCCTCCTTCTCCTCCTCCTCCTCCTTCTCCTCCTGCTCCTCCTCGTCCCTCTTCGCTCGGGCCCCGCGGACGTGGCTCGCTGCCGCCGGCCGGCACCAGGTGAGGCACCGGCAGAGGGAGCGGCGCCGCTGACAGGCGGGTCCTGCCGGGGCGCGGAGGGCAGGGGCAGCGCTGGGGCTGGCAGCGCGTTCGGGGCTAAAAAGGGCACTTTGTGGGTGCTGTGGGTGCCGGGTGTCCCGGCGTGTCTCACGGCGGGGCCCGCCCGGGGCTGCGAGTGTGAGGTCTGGGGGGTCTGAGAGCCTCGGGAGAGCCCGGCCGGGGGCAGGACAGGGGCAGGATGGGGGGAAGCTGCCCCGCACCTCGTGCCGGGTCCGGGGCACCGGAGACAGCCGCTCCTTCCTTCCCTCCTTCCTTCGCTGCCTCCTTCCTTGCCTCTCTCCCGTGTGCCGGGAGCTGTCCCCGGGAGCTCGGTGGAAGTCGGAGCTCCAGGACAGCAGCTCCGAGCGGACGGGAACGCCCCGGTGGGAGCGTGAGGAGAGGAGGGAGAGCGGCCGCCTGCCTTCACCTGGAGCCGGGCACGGCTCGGATGAACGGCGCTGCTCCGTTGGGATTACCCCGGGATCCGTCTGTGAGCAGGAATGTGACCTGGTGAATCCGGGGGAAGAGGGAGCTGCGTTTCTGTCAGCTTGGAACGGAGTTGGAAGCAATGACGTAGGTCTGGTGCGAGCAGATGTCTCTGTCCTTTTAATGACATGGAGAAATGATTTGCTGTAGGTGCTGGATGCCATCGAGCAGCGCTCGTACTTGCGTGGGAAGGAGAAGGAAGGAGGACACGAGGCAAGTACTAAGCCTTCAGAATTTTGTTTTATAAATACATGTCCTCGTGTCTCCTCACCCCCCTTCCCCAGGAACGTGAGAGGAATGAATTCCCTAATCCTACAACTATGGCAGTTCTAAACTTCAGTAGCCACTGGTAGCATCCAGGTTTTCCCTGCTCGCTTCCTGAGCCTGGGCAGAACTGAGCAGCTCGGCGCTGGGTTTGCTGTTCCCAGCTGGGCTGTTCTCCCCAGGGTGGGGGAGCAGCCAGTGGGACACTGCTCTGGGAGGTGTGTGGAATGCTGGGCTCGCACACAGTCCAGCAGCAGCGCCGTGTTTGTTTAAAAACAGCAAAGCAGGCGGTGCTGATTCCGGCCCTGGTTGTGCCAGAAGGATTTGGAATCTCCCTGCCCATCTTTGTGGATAGTGATGCACATAAGAAGGTGGAAGCAGTCAGGGTTCTGAATCCGTGTGGATGCTGTTCCTCAGAACTCGGGGTGATTAAAAGTTACTGGGTACAGCAGTGCTGGCTGTGGTTTGCGGTGCTTATGTTTGAGAGTAAGTGGGTTCCAGTCTGTTCTCTACATATTTTAACAAATGTTTAGAATGCTGCAGTGCTGGGAGTGATGTAGCTTGTTTTGCTAGTGGTCATTACTTTGATGTATCCTGTACCAGATTTATGAGAGGACACGCGTTGGTGTTTTTATGCTGATAGTGGACTGTTTGTGGAGAGAGATAATACACCATGCTTGTCCTCTCTGTGTGCTTAAAATTGGGCTATTTCTGGTAGGTAGCTATTTCTGAGTTCTCAGGGGCTGATATAACAATATAGGGCATGTTTTAAATGTAAACACCTGTCTGAAATCTCTTTTTTAACACTGAGCTTAATACAAATATCTGACAATTCTTTCATGTGCCCACAGTGAGGCTGCAAACTGTTCCTATCTACATAAATCTCTCATTTATCAAATCCAGATTTCTTATTTGCTCTCCAACTCATCATATAACTTCCTTTGGCATCTGATTTGAGGAAACCTTGAGCTGGGTTGTTTCCATCCACCCTTCTCTGTAAGAGGGCCTTCAGATTGCAAACTAATTCTTGTTTGTGTTTTACTCACAGTGATTCTCTGTAAGTACTTCCCTTTTACGCTGTTGCATTGTTATCAGTTAAAAAAGATCTTGGCAAGTCAAAGCTTTTAAAGATGAGATACTTCTATTTGTGTGCTTTCTAAATGTGGATCTTGCATCAACAGGGTTTTACTGTTAGATTTCTTTTCCACAGTGTGTTGCTGGATGAGGGAGACTTTCAGCAGAAATGAGCTCTGTTCCTTCTGAGTAACCTGCTGCCTTATCTTAGAGGAAAATCCCTGTTTGTGTGGAGCTGGGCTGGAGTTTGCTGGGCTGCTGGGGAGCAGAGGGGGAGTAGGGACAGGGCAGTGGTCGGTGAGCTTGGACCAGGAACACAGACTCGTTGTTTTCTCCACTTACAGGTTTTTTGTTTCGGGTTGTTCTGCAGCCTCGTGAGATGCTGCAACGTCCAGGTTATGAGAAGTGCCAGGGAAGGAGGTGCTTGTGGAACACTTTAAATTTTATTTATTTGTTGCTTTTACACAAAAAAAGGTGTCTAAGGTCAATGTTTTTAAATAGGAAACAGATCTTTTGTTTTAAGACAGAGCTCAGAGCCTTTTAACAGGATCCCTCTACAGTTCAGTCACAGCATTTACAGCAAACAGAGTTTGAATAAAAGTGCAGTTTGGGCATCAAAGGTATTCAAGAAGTAGATTTCTATAGAATTCTGTTTCAGCACGTGCCCAGCTTTATTAATAGACGTGCTTTCACGCATCAGGGAAGAATTCAAAAAGTGGACCCAAAAGAGTATTTTGTTTAATGCTTATTATTTTCAAACTACTTCCTCATTTGAAGACCATTGATTAAACCAGAAGGATCTGATTGCCTTTGGCTGTGTAACAACCGTGATGCAATTGCTTGGTCCTCAGTTCTTCCAGGGGCAGCTCAGTGGGTCTCCCTGACAGTCTTTTTGTCACTCCTTGAAATCACTCTGGCAGTTTTGGTTTAATTTTGCTGAGTGAAGTGTGTTTTACAAGGTATTGATCTGGTAAATTTAGGGTTCCCTTTAGGTAAAAAGAAGGAACTCTCTCCTCGGATTTTTACGTGGGCAGCACAGGTTGTGAGTTTTCATTGGGATCGTGTATTGGGCATCCCTTAAAAGTCATCACTGGCACTGTGTGCCAGGAACTCTCATCCGTGAGAGCCTCAGCTCCTCATTAATGAGGGGAAAGTTGAAATAGAAATTAAGTAAATTAATTGTGTGTGGTCATCCATCTCTTGAGCTACTGAAGGATGTTGGGTATCCGGGTTATTAATGGTACTGTGGCAGCTTCTCAATTTTTATAAAGCCCCACTTCCAGCATTAAAGGGCCGTGTTCCTAACATGACACGTTGCTCTTATTCTGTAGAACTAAACCATGGGAATTCACTTCTAACATCCTTTGGAAATAGGAAAAAAAAATATTTTTAACAATCAGTAGATTTTGCTCTAAGATTCAAGAAATCTGGAGTGCTGCTAGGATTAATTTTAAAATTATTTTAAAATTATTTAAATGAATTAAATACTGGAATTAGGTTGGCTAATAAGATTGTTCTTATTCAGGATGGCAAAGAACACATTGGATTCGAGCAGGTTGGAAGATTTCTTGTTTATATACTCACGTTTGTGTTGTTTTACTGGACTTTCTCTTTGTGTCACAAATTGTTCATTTAATTTGTAAGGGCAGGGAAATTTCAAATTTAATATAGGCAGCTTACAAAACAAGTTTGTCTGAGTTGCTAATGAACTAGGCACTTATGCCCTTGGACAGGTAATAGCTTGATGTTGATGTAATTACTTTTTTCCCCCACCCTGAATATTAGGTCAAACTGGACTCGAGTTTATTTAGAATTTAATGAAACCAGTCATTCCATGGGAGCGTGTGGTTGCTCACGGTCCCTCCTTGGCTGCTAAAGGCTGTCAAAGAGGGGCATTCTGCCAGTTTGGCCTCCATTTGCACCTCTTCCTGCTGTCACTGTTCATTATGATGCTGGGTTACCCGAGAGCCCAAGAAATTCCTCAAAAGAAGGGCAAATGATGACCTTGGTGTTCCATGACTTTGATTTAGGATAAGCAGGTTTTGATGCTGTCTTTGGGAAGAGAGAGAAAAAGCCATTTGTACTTCCCTAAGAAATTGTCACTGTAAGAGTGGAGATCTTAACCCCAAATCCTGGATAAACTATACAATTCCAGCTGCATTCCCCTGGCATCCAAAACACACACATGGGATTGCTTTGGGTTTTTTGCTTTTCTACAAACTACTCCCCAGGATCACTGTGGTGCAGAACCTGGCACTGGGAGGAATGAATCTTGTATGCAGTGTATTTATTTCCACACACATCCAGCAGCTGAGGATGAAGGGTGTTGGGACTACCAGATACCATCAACGTTTTGTGAGCAGGATGTCATTATTAGATTGGAACTGGTGAATGTGTGCCAAACGTTGTGGTGAGTCTGTTTTTGGAGAGATGCAAACTGTGCTCACTTCCTACATTAAACCTCATTTTCTCCTAATTTTTATATGTGAGCTGTGATTCTGTTGCACAGAACCTGGCATAATATTGAGCAGATTTATTTAGGATTGCCCTTGAACGTTGTGAGCGTTTAAGCCAGATTTACAGGAACACAGTCAGTGATGATTCATGTTGAGATGATGTTTTTCTCCCTTGTAATGGAACATATGGGACTACGTAGCATATGGTACCACTGAAAATTGTTAAACGTGGAGCAGTGATTTATTACACAGCAAAAAGGGTTGGGGTTTTCAGTCTAACACTGAGCAGAAAGCTTGTAAACAGCTCTGGCTGTTGGTTTGTATTGGGTGCACCACTGTGTTGTGTGGTAATTTCAAAGGATTCCTTTAAATGGCAACAGAATGCTTCCAAAAGTTGTGTGTCTGCCCTTTTACTATGCTACGGTCTTGCTCTGGGGGATGACAGCTTAAAAAACCGGAAAAAAAAAAGGAAATCTTTTCTCACTCAGATGGGAAGCAGAGGTATTAAAATGTGTAAATAGTTTTCTTCCAAAACACCTTCTTTCTGTGTTTTGTTTGGGGTGTTTTTTTGTCTTTATGTGACTTCTGGAGGGTTTGTTTTTTTCACTGAGGCAGGGAGAGGAAGCAAACACACGCCTTGGTCCTTGCAGTGCACAAGGGAAAGTGGACTAAAGTGCAGCTATAGAGAACATAAATTCCAGTCACCTATTTCCTCGTGCTCTCCTGCTTTTCGTAACTATTCATCTTTTGGATGATTGTAATCTCTCCAGAGCAGGCATTGCTTCTGCTCTGGCTCTCTAGGGTCTCGCTGCAGGGTAACTGAAGCTCCCACGTGCTGTGGTCATACAGGTAATTAGTAGTTGATCATAAATGTGCATTGATTAAGCCTTTTCAGAAATGATTTAAGCAAGAAACTTCATTTAAACCTTAGAATAGTGCTTGTGTTTGTATTTTTTTCTAACGACTCAATTTATTTCTACATCTTAAAGTACTGATTAAAACAGACTTTATGCTAAATTTGCTTTTGTTAGGCCAAAAATACATAATTATGAAAGAATATATATTGTAAACTTTTGGGATAAAAGTCAGATGAGCCTTTTCTCCTCCTTACTTGGTTAGTGACAATCTGCCTCTCAGTTCAGGGTTTCTGTTGTGTCTCTGCTTATTCTGCCTGGTTCAGGTAAAGTTTGAGTATGCTATGTCCTTTAGAATGGCAACAGATATTTGACATCATTAAAAACTGCTGTTATTTAATAAAAGGAAGTTGTATCTACCCTTGAGGGAATTAACTAATGACCTCTTGTTACCATCGCCTTCAGGATCTTAGATCCTCCCTTCGCTTGCCTCATTCTTAGTCATAGATTGGAAGGGGAAAACAGGCTTTTTTCCCTCCCTCCCAGCTCTTGAGCAGTTTCTCAACTGGAGATGAACTGATGGTTGACCTAAACCCTGTGAGGAAACTGAAGTGGGGACCACACTCCCTCTCCCCTTGTGGAACATCCTGCTGGTGTTAAAACTTACTCACAGCATCTCAATTAACTCTAATTCCCAGCCTTAGCCTGCACATTAAATATTTTTTAAAAAGCATTAGCCCAAATGAATTTTAATTTATAGCATTTCTAATCTCAACACTGGCAGTGGTGTCAGTTTTAGCCCTTCAAAAGAGGGGAAAAACATTTCTTATCTGGAAAGTATGCGAGTGGCAGAGCAGATAAGATAATTGAGCCCTAAATGTGAGCTGGGATGGAAACAGGCTCTGTTGAGAGTCAGGTCTCATCCGCTGTGCCACAGTCCTGCGCTGCTTTAATGCATAATAATCCGGGCAGTTTGGTCTTCCTGGGCAGGACACAGGGAATTTTCTCTCTGCTGCTTTTTCATTAAGAGACGCAAGCCTTGATTTCCAGCGTGAGACGTTCGTGTTCTCAGAGTCAGGAGTTTTCTGTCATTTGGGAAGCAGGCAGCCAGAAATAGGATTTTATGGCTCTCCTGCCTGTAACAACAGTTAGCTGCTAAAGTGAGGAATAGAAATAAAAAAACCTTCCAACTTGTTGTTCCACTCAGGCAGCTTTTTCTCAAAATTTCTTGCCTGCTTTTTATCTGTGGTGTCTTTTCTCTGTGGAGGATCCCCACAGAAGGTTACAAGTTTTCCATTTTCAGCTGTTCCCTTGGACTGAAAGCTCCTGTTGTGGTTTAGAGGTTGTGTGTTCAGCACTTGGGCAGGGCCCACATGGGTGGGAGGGAGCAGCACAGGTACCTAAAACCAGAATAAATGAGTAACTACAGGAATTACTTTTTTGCTACACCAAGTCTTATTTTTCCTTTGTTTGCTTTAACTCTGGTCTTGGAGTTTTCCACTTGGTATCTTAGGGTCCCCTTACTAGAAAGTACATAACTTCAAATTAAGTTAGACTCTTACAGAGTGAGAAATGAGGGGGGTTTTGTTGCAAAAATCAGTATTGGGCTTAATGTTTTGCTGCAGGAAATGTAGACCAGGAGTTAGAGCTGCTGCAGGTATTGAAGCTGTAGTGCAGAAAAAGATCTGCTTCTTTGTTGTGCCGTATGGAAATGCCATAAATCAAAATATGATTTTGATCAGGTATTTGAGACCTGCAGAAATTACAGGAAAATGTGTCATAATACAGTCTTAGCAGCTGGGATTATTAACTTGGCCAAGTGCTCCAGGTTTTAGGTGTGCTGGGCACCTTTTCTACATTTCAGGTTTCTAGTTCTTATGTTATGGGGAGATTTCTGCCAGTCTGACTTGGTGCCTTAAAGCAGCAGAAAGCTGCTGACTCAGGCTTGTTGTTCATTTGCTTTTTCCTGCCCACCTGAGTATTTTAGAGCACCACTGTTTATATTTTTAGAGCAGTCTTACATTTTCGAATATGCTGAGCCCAAACCGGAGGTGGTCAGATGAGATCGTGGTCAGATGAGATTGTGGTCTGGTCTGTTGGATAGTTTGTGCTGGATCCAGGCTCTGGAGACATCCAGGGAGGCAGAGGGACAGGATCCCTGTTCCAGTGCTGTGCAAGCTGGTGCTTGGAGCCCCAGGCTACCAGTGCAGCTCTGCTGGTGTTTAAGGTCAACTCCTTGCAAATATTTTAGCAAGGCTTATATTCAAATGCTATTTATAAGACCAGACTAATTTCTTTCCTCATAATGATGGCCTTTTGGCTGATGACAGGGCTGGAATCCGGAAGATCTGGATTCTGTATGCCACTAGTCAGCTGTGTATCCACAGGGAAGTTGTTTGCCAGCTTTCTGCCTCACTTTTTATCTCTACTTCAATGAAAAAAAAAAAAAAGGCTGACTAATACCTGCCTCACAGGCTGTGAGAGCACAGTTAGTAGCCTGATGCTGTAAGATCTTTGGAAAACACTGCAGGAATGTTCAAGGGGCTTATTATGGTTGAGGTTCTGCCGTGAGAGAACTGGTTAAGCCTGGGTTATTGTTAGACCGTTCATTAAGGAGCCTTAATAGCTGCAGCTCTGATAGTGGCTGTTCCCTGGCTTCACCTGCAATTACCCTGGGCAGATCCAGGCTGCTGCAGTTCCGGAGCTCTGGAGAGGTTTGGAGCAGAACTGGAGCATATGCAGGGCTGTTTGAGGCTGCCTTGAGCGCTCCGTTGCGATTTCACGGCTGGGTTTGCATGCAGGTCATGCCGTAGCCCCAGTGAATTTTGGCAGTTCAGCATCGTGATGATGACTTATTCTGCCACTAGTGAGCCCTTAGCACCTTCGTGCCAAAAGAAATGCTTTATAATCAGCTGAGTTTTTCCTGTGTGTCTGCCTAACTCGGAATTTGCCCTGCTTTTGCTTTGTAAATTGAACAAAATGAAAAAAAATTCTTTAAAAAATTTACTAGGCAACAGAAATTTTAGTATTAAAGGTGTAAAGCAACTATTAAAAACCTCTTAGGTTTGGTGATCTTCGAGCTCAGGTCTTTTGACAATCTTTGAAACTTGTGTGTAAACGCTTATGTTGCGGTTTTTAAAATTAATTTGATAATATATTTAGAAAGTATCTATCAGAATTTTATCCCTTCTGGCCACCATTATAATAACATAACTGTGCAAAGAAAGGCAAAATCCCCATTTTTGGGAAAGCTAGATACCAGTGTTTATTTCCCAAGCCAACTAACCTTGTTAGTCATTAGCAATAGTACCTTATTAAACTTTAATAACTTTCTTAAAATTCACACTCACTTGAAAGTCAAGACGCAGCTTTGACAGCTGGAGGTCCAAGTCCAGACAGTTTTATTTATCTTTGCAGTTTCATCTCTTCATTATGATATACGAAAGTTGTTTTCTGCGTCTTGGCAGGTTGGAAATGTATTGACTGAAGGAAAAACAGAAACTTGGATTCTTACTGAAACAGAGGGCTGGAGGAGGTAGGGATCAGGGGTCGGGAGCAGGAAATGGATTGGTTGTGAATTTAAAACCATGAGTCTGTAAATGAATATTAATTTTAAGCTGATTTTAGTGCTGAATCAAAACCAGCTGTTATTCCACCTCTCCTTTCTCCCACTGAGCTGGCTTGGCACAAACCTTTGTGCTACCAGAGGGTGGTTCAGATTAGGAAACTGGAGCAGCTGTGAAATAACCAGGGGTAGCAAAACCAGAGGTTTGGAGATAGGAACAGGCAGAGGGAAGATGAGGATGGGACTGGATGGTACAAACTTCTCCTGCTAAATTGTACTGTGACTATTTTTCTAAAAAAAATAAACCCAGACAAAACCCCTCCCATGCCACTGTTGGATTTCAGTTAATGAGTAAATTAACGAGTTTCACTTTCTGTTTCTTGGGCATGGGTTGGGTCCAGCAGCATTTGGGTCATCCTGGGGAAGACTTGAATCATTGTTAGCACTCCCTCCTTTCACTGGGCTTTATTTATTTTAAGTGCTCTTTTTAGGAATCCCAGTTTTGATGCTTTATATTACTTGCACCTGCCTTTTTTTTTTTAAAGGTTTTGTATTCAGATTTAACTGAGGAAAAGCTTTTCTGAAAGGCTGACACATTTTGCTTTATCTTCATTGCTCAGTGTTTTATAATTTACATGGAGAAATATCCGTGCCTTAAAAAGTGGGGGAATATCCCAAGCAGAATGTTTGTCTCAAGGCACTGACAATATGGACTAGATGATGATACAGGTATTCCCAAACTTAAAGTTGTATTTCATATTTCAGGTATACAATGGCTTTTTAAAATGTTAGGCCATGGCCCTGTATGACAGGCATCATGTGAAGGTGAAAAGTTACTTCGTAATATTAAATCCTGTATGTTGTTTAAGTGTGAGAATTACTTGCAGTATATAACCAAGATCCTAAAGTTAGAAAAGGAAGCACCAATTTATATTCATTGTTTACAAATAGACTGTTTCATGAATACAAATAAAGTTTGTTTGTTTTTTCTTCAGGAAGATCATTATTTTGGGTAAACAGTGCAGCACAAGAGAAGCCTTTCTGAGCACTGCTAAGCCCACCTGGCTTCCAAAGCCATCCAGGGAATTTGTGGTGGGTGTTTAAAGAATAAAACTTCTCAGTTTAAAGAGCATTTGGCTCCTGGTAGCAGGGCCTCCCCATCCAGAGAGCGTTTGCAGCTGCTGTCAGTGAAGCTGTGGGTAAGAGCCTCGAGGGCGTGGAGAGAGGAAGTCAGCAAACTTTCATATTTATGATCTCTGCCTCTGAACAAAGGGGACGCTTAAGCGGTGTCACCATTCCTAAGTTAGGAACTCTTGCAAAGCAGAGCTGGAAGGTGGAGGGGCAGGATGAAACCCACTCCATGTCCTGTGCCTCTGTGTTCCGCAGCTGTGTCAGAGAGGGCTGTGGAGGTGCAGGGCTGGGAACTCGTGGAACGCAGAACTGGAAGGCGGAGGGACAGGGTGAAACCCACTCCATGTCCTGTGCCTCTGTGTTCCGCAGCTGTGTCAGAGATGGCTGTGGAGGTGCAGGGCTGGGAACTCGTGGAACGCAGAACTGGAAGGCCGAGGGGCAGGATGAAACCCACTCCATGTCCTGTGCCTCTGTGTTCCACAGCTGTGTCAGAGAGGGCTGTGGAGGTGCAGGGTTAGGAATTCTTGCAGAGCTGGAAGGCGGAGGGACAGGATGAAACCCACTCTGTGTCCCATGCTTCTGTGTTCCAGCAGCTGTGTCAGAGATGGCTGTCGAGGTGCAGGGTTGGGAGCTCTTGGAAAGCAGAGCTGGAAGGCCGAGGGGCAGGATGAAAAGGATGAAACCCACTCTATGTCCCATGCCTGTGTTCCACAGCTGTGTCAGAGAGGGCTGTGGAGGTGCAGGGTTAGGAGCTCTTGGAAAGCAGAGCTGGAAGGCGGAGGGGCAGGATGAAACCCACTCCATGTCCTGTGCCTCTGTGTTCCACAGCTGTGTCAGAGATGGCCGTGGAGGTGCAGGGTTAGGAACTCTTGGAAAGCAGAGCTGGAAGGCGGAGGGGCAGGATGAAAAGGATGAAACCCACTCTATGTCCTGTGCCTCTGTGTTCCACAGCTGTGTCAGAGATGGCCGTGGAGGTGCAGGGTTAGGAACTCTTGGAAAGCAGA
>VWPU01011679.1:14767-64661 GCA_013398955.1 Callaeas wilsoni
CTCTTGGAAAGCAGGGCTGGAAGGCCGGGGGGCAGGATGAACCCCTCTCCAGGTCCCGTGCCTGTGTTCCACAGCTGTGTCAGAGATGGCTGTGGAGGTGCAGGGTTAGGAATTCTTGCAGAGCTGGAAGGCGGAGGGACAGGATGAAACCCTCTCTGTGTCCCATGGTTCTGTGTTCCGGCAGCTGTGTCAGAGATGGCTGTGGAGGTGCCGGGTTGGGAGCTCTTGGAAAGCAGAGCTGGAAGGCGGAGGGGCAGGATGAACCCCTCTCCGTGCCCCATGCCTGTGTTCCACAGCTGGGTCAGAGATGGCTGTGGAGGTGCCGGGTTGGGAGCTCTTGGAAAGCAGAGCTGGAAGGCGGAGGGGCAGGATGAACCCCTCTCCGTGCCCCATGCCTGTGTTCCACAGCTGTGTCAGAGATGCCTGTGGAGGTGCAGGGCTCCCGCTGGCCCTGGCAGGAGGAACTTGCGAGTGCTGATGTCGCAGAACCACAAGGGTTTGCTGCTCTGTTTGTGGTGGGGGATGTGGGGCACGGAGTGAAGAAACCTCGCACAGCCTTGTCCCCATGAACGGAGGGGTGGCTGTGCCGGGGTCTCTGCTGGTTGGGGCAGCTGGCGGAGCTGTGGTTGGGTTGGTTTTTTAAAAAACGAGGGATTTAACCAGCAAGGAGCAAAAGCTGGTGGTAAGAGGTGGCCATGGAGCTGCGTGTCTGTGCAGTGGGGAAGGTTTTGGTTCCCGTTTGGGGATGCCCACACCCTGCCCAGGCTGCTGTGCCCAGCAGGTGTTGTTCCCTCTGGAGCAGGATGATACCAGCTCCATGACCTGGAGCCTTCTCCTGGGCTGTATGGGGGTTTATTGGTCTTTTTGGTGTCAGGGCACCAGTAGAACAAAAATTAGTATTTTAAAAATTTTGATTCCATAAACTGTCACATGATGTATTCTGTCTTCTCAGGGGAAAATCTGTATGCAGTGCACAGGGGTTTCCTTGTTCAGGAATTTGTGTGCTGCCTTTTTTTTAGGTCAGGTTGGGGAGAACACTTTGCCTTTTTATTGGGAGCTAGCAAAGATTTTGGAGGATCTTTGCTGCTTTTGTAGGTTACTCTGGTGTCTTGGACCACCTTTGTGTGGGACATCTGCATGACTGAGTTTTAGTTTTACATTATCCTAAATTTCCTTTTTTTTTTCCTCTCCTCCCCCCGCTATTGCTAACATCCTTTGTGTTTTATATACAAAAAGTAAAGATCAGATGCACCTTAAAATGTCCTCCTTAAGAGGTTGCATGTTCAGGGATGTAATCCCTGTATTGGCATAGCATTGAGATAAATGAATGTGCTGATGTTCTACAGTGAGATTGGGAAAAAAAAAAGAGTTAATGAGACATCTGGGTGGAGGGAGCAAACCTCAGAAATGAAAATTGCTTTTCTATTTTACAACAAGTCAAAATATTTTGGAGTTAAAAACCAAACTGAAGCTGAGTAAATTGATTTTTTTTTTTTTTTGGGAACCACTTGTACTTAGAGCTTATTTTATGTAATTACTGGGGCGTGACTTTAAGTTCTGGGCAGGACTTTGTGGCTTGTTAGCATCGGTCTGAGCCTCTGATGTTGCAATGAAGAAGGAAGTGTGTCTGCTTGGGGAGGGGGACTGCAAAGCATTTCTGCGTGCCTGCATAAGGTGGGAATTGCAGCTGGCTGGGTATTTTTAGCTTCAGAATACCTCATTGTGAATGTGAGTTTTGGTTTTTTCTTGTTAATCAGAGTGATTGGTAAATTAAGCTCTCAGTTACTGTTTTAAAGAGTTTTTTTTCATACCAGAATGCACTAAACAGATGAGTTCTTCGCCCCGATTTTATTCATTAAAGATTTAAAGGTTTTTTTTAAACCTCCAAAGCTGCAGGACTGGGTGTGATGAGTTTCACAAGTGTTTCTGTCTGCTGTTGGTTTTTGCAGTTGTGCATTCATAGGTAAGGATAGAGGCACAGTAGGGATTGCAGGGAGAGGTGAGGCTTTATAGATGAGCCTCTGTTTCTCCAGCTTAATTAAAGAAAAAAAAGGAAAAATAGTGAATCTGATTTTGTTCCCTCCTGATAAAAACATGTAGCAATAAGGACTTTTTTCTGGGTTGGAGGGAGAGGCAGAGGAGAAGCTAGCCTCAGTTTCCATCAGTGTTTTCCAGTCATTTGCTGTAACAGTGATTCACTTCTGTTCAGTTGTTCATCCTGGCCTGAGGTGAGACATATAGAATGTTTCTATTTTAAGCTCTTCAGCATAATGGATGAATAAACTCACCCTTCCTATGCTGGTTTTTGCCACAGTGGGTGAGCTTTCCTTCCTGGGATCTCTGTTTTGCTGCACTGGCCTAAAATACTCGCCCTTTGAAAGCTCTTGGTGTGCTGTCAACACCGGTGGAAGAAAATGTTCTGACCATTTTGCTTCAGGGTTGCTGATCTTAAACTGCACTGTTAAAAATAACAAGTTTTCTGAAGGCACACAGTGATGTTTTCCTGGCTGCCTGCCTCTTCCCCCCCATATTGATGTGATTAAATGCCACCAAAACTCAGCAATCCTTAGGTCAAGTGCATAGCCATGTGCATGTGCTGCAGCATTAATAGTGGTTATTCCAGCTTTCTTAAATAAAATTGAGGATGTTTTCATAAATTGAAGTCTCCTGCTTGCCACACGAAGTACCACACAAGCAGTTTATGTACCAGGGCATAGAGTTTTGAAATTATTTTCATATTGCTTTAAACTGTCTCATGCTGACTCAGTTTGGCTGCAGAAGGCTGAAGTCTTGTGATCTAGAGCAAGTCTTTTTTCTGCTGTGAGAACAGGTGTATGCTGGAGATCAGTTTTTTCTCTAGGACCAAAATATTTTTTGTGTTGATCTTGAAGGATCTGCTTTCCCCAAATACCACTTCACTCGCTGAGCTTTGGGATCAGCGTGTCTTTGCCAGGGTTTGTGGTGGCCCCTTTGCATTTTCTGTTTCAGAAGCTGCATTGAAGTGTAGAGTGTCTGATCTGAAATCAGACAGACCTGATGGCAAATACTTTCATTTATGGCTTCAATAAACCCACGCTGGAAGGAAGGACAGGGCAAAAAGGCATTTCCAGGGCAAAGGGGCATTTCCAGGCTGACTGTGGCAGAAGTGCCTTTAACTGTCTGAATTCCTTGTAGCTTTTCCAGGATCTTTCTATAGTAATCTGGGCATATTCCACTGTTTTCAGAAGCAGCTTTAACATTTTATCCTCCCTCCTAAATTAGATGCCAAATGATGCATTTACTGAATTGAATCAAGAAACCTCTTGATGGTTCAAATGGAAATCTTGAGCCCATGTGTAAGGCTGCCAAATTTATCTGCTGAGGTGTGGAACTCAGAGCAGATAGTTAAAGAGCTCAGCTGCTTTTGTTGGGACTGACTTAAACCCAGATCCCAAACCATACCAGAAAACAAATCAAATTTTGCTGTGGAATTTTGTTTGAAAAGCTTTTGAGTGAAAAACATTGGAACATTTGCTGGCTTGTATTTAATTTTAATGATGATATATTTTAATTGGCTGTCAAAAACGTGCTTCAAGTGAATACAATGCACTTCTCTTTATGTGCTGGTCATCTTGTTCCTTGTCCTCAAAGTGCTTGGGCTCTGTGTGTCCCTGTTTGGGAAGATAGTGCAGCCTTTTGAAGGACACATTTTCTGTGCAGCCTTTAAAATCTCTCAGGTTTGTTGAGTGTTGGCCTTGGGTTACCCTTTGAGATTTACAGGGCGGTTTGTGTTTGTTTTGACTGTTACTTTATCTCACTTTCTCAGTAAGTCCAGTCTCTTCTGGCCATGAGTGATAGGAGGGAAGGATTAGGAAGTTCTGGGAGCCTGTGTTTGCAATGGGTGCACACGTGGATTCTTTTCTTTAGCCTTTGTGTTGATTCTATGATTGAAAGAGCTGTAAAGGTACTGTGATGATGGAAATGAATTAAATGGTTAAATGTCTTAATCGTTCAAATGTGAAATGTCCTTTCTGCTTGTACTTCCCTTGGTGTTCTTGTGTATTGGCTCATCTTTGGTGACAAAACGCTCCTTGTCCTGCTCTTGCACAGCGAAGGGGCTTCCTCAGCTCATTTATTAATTTTTAAGCTTGATATTGACATTTCACTTCCAGGTTTGGAAGCTGTTTTGCGGTGCAGACACAGAAGTCATGGTCGTGTTTGCAGTGTGGTGCTTGGTTAACATGCCCGTGGCAGGCTGGAGGATGTTTGCCTGGGTGTTATTCTGCACACGCTGTGGGAATTGTTGTGTCTTCCTGAGGAACACTCACACAGCAGTAATGGACATCAAATGGGCTTTAAAACACTGTATAAAAATGGCAGTGCTCACATTGAGCTCTTTACCAGAGCTATGAATGATGCAGTGCTGAGTGCTGGTGGTGTGTACATCGAAGGATTCATGCAGATGTATTTCTGGGTGGGTTGCTGTGTTTTAAGAAGCATTTTGGAGCTATATATGTTCTGTCTGTATAGTGGGGTAGCTGAGTCATTCTCTGTGGAAAAGAGCATTTTAAATCTACTTATCCATGCAGTGCCAGCACAGGTAAAATTTTTGGGTCCTCCTTTTGTCCAGGCTAGGTGAGTGCTGAGGTGCAGTGTTAGATTCCTGTGAGTGTAATTCAGGCTGTGCAGCGCTGTGCTGAGGACTGAGCTCCTTCTGCATTCCATCAGGGCCCCTCAGGGATGCTGTGCTTCGTGGACTCTGGCAGCTGAAACTCAAATTGGGGCAGCCAGGTCACTGCACGGATTCTGCAGATGTTCCTGAGGTGGAGCTTCTGGCCACGACTGACCTCGTGTGCCCAGCAGCCCTTATTGCTTGGAGACACTGCTGGGTCTTAAACCTTGGTTTGGAAAATCAGTTCCTGCAGTTCTTGGGAGCAGCAGTATCTCCTTCAAGCAGTTAAGCTGCTGAGAAGCCACAGTTTTAATCTTTGTGGAGAAGGAAATGGGAGTGTTGCATGAACACCTTATATAATGCACATAATTACTGACATTACCCATGTTTCTCGTACTAATACCAACTCCTGGGCATGCAGCCGGCACTTCACCAGAAAGATGACACATGACAAATGTGTTATGGCCATTTTGCTGAGCAGGTTTCCTGTAACAGCTGTCCATGAGCCTCTCTTCAGACTCCCAGAGATCTCTGACAAATCTGGTTTGGTTTGTGTTTCAATAGTGCTTCCTGTAGCATAGCTTAAAATGCATAAGTGCAGATGGATGCCATTGTATGCACAGGCCTGTCTGTGCACTTTCCTGTTGCTTCAGGGAATTTGGATTTGTGCTTTTGGGAAAGCAGGAGGGACCTGGGGATTGAGTAGACTTGTGAACATAGAAGTTTTGGTTATAATATTCAGATTTTGTGTCTTCGTCTCCTCTTTGTAGCACTGATTGCAGCTAGAAACAAGACACTGTGTTAATATGATTGCGTTGACATCTGTGGACTCGGCTTTGGTATTGAATGAACACTGCTGTGCAATTGACGGCCGTATGATGTCTGAAAAGAGAAGAAATTCTGATAAAATTGATACTCTCCTTCAGAACTAAAACCAACTGTGGTTTCCTGCAGCCTGGTCTGTGCCTTACTTTATTGCTGCCAACTGTAGCGATTTGATACTTTGGAACAAACCCTTAATTTAGTGTAAATATTTGCAAAGAATTCCAGCTTTACTTTACATCAGGTGTTTTCTGAAAAGCCCCTGACCAGAAATATTCTAAAGAAAAGTCAATGTCTGGGAAAAGAGAAATTCATTTTAGGTGACATCTGATGCTGGCAAGGGGGTTCTGTGAGTGCTGGGGAAAACTCTGTGTATTAGTAGTTCTCTTTGCTCTTGTTGACATACTACTGCTAATTTATTATAATAACGTGGCAGATTATTCAAATGGAGTGCCACATTTAGCTAAACTAGGTGGAAATATATTTTTAAGTTCATATTTGGAGAACTTTATCGTCAGTATAAATATTGCAGATAAATGGGTAGTGTCACACTTGACCAAAAGTTTTGTCTTAAGAGAGCTGAAGACTGGTCTGGGGTTGCACAGGGAGCCTGCATGAGTTTGGGGACTCATTCTCAGTAAAACCAAACTCTCTCTTCTGGATTTATCCCTTTGTTGGGATAGCAAATAGGTTTTTTGTTCTCAAATTCAGGGCTTGTGACGCTCTTTGCAGTCACTTCCTTGGTGAAAATTAGTCAATCTTGTTCTGTGTCCATTGTCCTGTGTAAGCAGATATCCTTCCATTGCTGGTTTGGGTGGATTTGTTTTAGGCTCTCTCCACTGATGAATGAGGATGTGACTTTCAGGTATTCAAAAGTGAGGTGGAATTTCTCTTTTGTCCTACTGGATTTTTATCAAGAGTCCTGGTAATTCAAGAAGGCCATGGTGTACTCTCTGAAGGTGAGACTGCTGCTGTTTGGTAATTCTAGGAGCCCCAGCCCTTATCTGGAAGGGTTATGAGTTGGCTGCTTGCACACAAATGTCTGAGCTCTCGTCAGATTAGCAGTCAACCCCAAAAATGTATCTTTAGCTTGAAATACATGACCAGTGCTCCAAAACTGTGTGAATCTTCATCGCAGTCCTACATCCACTCACTTTCTTTGCAGCTGCGTTGATCATGGACTAAAAATGTTGAAATTGGTCAACACAGTATAAAATAACTTCCTAAGTTAGGTTTGAACCTTGAATTTTTGCCTAGCAAAAGACTCAGTACCTGCTAAGCAAGAACTAGTTCTGTGCTGTCAGTGAGGCTGCGTTCCTTCCTTAGAGACCATCTGGTAGCGTGACCTGACCCTTAAAATCCCGATTATTCTGACTTCCCTCAAACCTCAGGTAAGTTTAAATTTTGCACGTCACAGTGCCTCTGTTACAGTGGTAACCTGTTTGGAAGTGAGAGGTGGACAAGACCAGGATGCTTTTAAGCTCAGGATTTTCTCCAGAGGCCAGTCTAGAGGCAGCAGCTGCTGTGGATGTGTCCTTGGAGAGGCTTTCGTGGGGCTGTCACACTCCTGAGTGAGGGGACAGTGACAGATCCAGCTGCTGGCACAGTGAACACGAAGTGTCTCTGATGGGGAACATCTGGGGATGCAGGAAGCAGTGTGGCTGTTGGGAAAGAGGCATTTCTAGTCTGGAGTTTTGGAATGGAGAGGAATCAGAAGGTGAGGGAGAGTTTGATCCTCTGTAGTTTTGTCTAAAACAGAAGGTGCGGGGGGAAACTTGAGATTATTTAAAGTTTGAGGAGGGACAGATGTGGTAAGAGATCATAGAGTTAGTGATGCAGCACTTGAAAATGGAGGCAAGTGCTGTGGGGTGTTGCTTTGTTGCATATTTACTTCCCTTATTCAAAATGTCCTCAAATTCCTGCAATTTATTTAAATTAGTTTCTCTTCTTCCAGTCTCTTCTGACCTTTAACGTTTCTTGGCAAAATTTACATTGCATTTGAATTAAACTGGAGAATGTTTTCCCAAAATAATCTTTCTAATTGTAATCTCTTATTTGAAATCTGCAGTGAGTATGTTAAATATAATGTACATTTATTGATAGAAGTTATTTCTTCTCATTTGTGTGGGTGTTATATATAGTCACATCACTGTTTCAATCACTGGCTGCCTGACTGGTTCCTAGAGAATACAGGGGAATTTCCTACCATGACTCATCTTGGAAGTAGCAGATGCTACAAGCTCTCAAGCTGTGTATGGTAGCTCTAGAGTCTCAATAAGTTTAATTGAGTGTTGGGGACACAAAAATATATTGGATTACTGTAATGATTACACACTGCTACTATTTATCCCTTTTTAATGAGGATACTTAAGCAAAATCTTTATAAAGGTGATGGTGCTTTCTTCCCTTTCTGTCCTGTGGCACTGCTGTGAAAACGTGTTTCTGCTTTGAAATTTCAGTTTTACCCTGCTGTCACTGGTAGGTGACTCTATTTTTAGTACTTTATAATTCTGAGAAACCTTCCCCATATTTTTTTTTCCCTTTTTTTTGGTTTCTACACTCTTGAAAGCGACCTCTGAGCCACGTGTCACTCACAAAGCCGTTCCAGTCCCTTAGCAGCAGCAGATTGTGTCGCTGGCAGTGGGTCTGTGCTCCTGGGGAGTTCCTGGGTACCTGCTGATCCCAGACACAGGAATGAGTCTGGGGGTGCTGTGCCATGGCCAGCAGGCTCACAAGGGCCTCCGGACGGTGTGTTATGGTGTGGATTTGCATTCAGTGGGATCACATTGGGTGTGCAGCAGCACAAGGAGGATGGGATTAAACCCGTCCTAGAGCTGTGCCCTGCTGGGATGTCCAGCATGGGGGAATTGAAGAGACAAGGAGCTGCTGGGCTGGAGGTGCTGGGGGTGCCTGGTGTGGAACACAGCTCCCTTCTGCTGTGGAGGAGGAGAGGACAGAGGCAGTTTGAAGGGATATGGGAGGGAGTGGCTCTCTGCAAGCTGAACGTGCGAGATGAGATACCCAGCTCTGGCTTGTAGAGTCTAGGGATCAGTTCTCATTTCAGCATTATCCAAATAAACCCAACCTGCTGCTTCAGCAGCTGATGGGCCTGTTTCTTCTCGTGTGGAAGTTTGGATTCCCACGCAGGGACAGACCTTGCCTGGAGGCACATGGTGCCCCAGAGGAGCCCTGGAGTGTCAGTGGAGTGCTGTCGTGTCCAGACCCACTTCAAATCCAAGAGATCCTTATGGCTTGCCCTTTTCCATAGCTAAGTGGGGGCTGTGGCTTGCTGAGAGTAAAATTTAAAGCTTTGGGAAGCAGTGGAATTCCAGGCTGTTGGTGTGCAGGGCTCTGTGGGATGCTCTTACCCACCTCCTTTGTGTAGAAGCTTTAAGACCTGGAGACACAGGACTATCTCATGCTTGGGGAATATTCCCTGAATGTCCTCCTTTGGCTGTCCAGGATGTGTGGTATTTGTCTTCCTGATGTGCCTTATGACTATATTTTAACGTGGGCCTTGGGAAGGTCGCCCATCCTGGTTTTGGGGGCTAATCTGGAAGCGAACAGAAAAACTCTGGCTGGGTTTCTCAGCCCTGGATTTTGGGTGGCAGTTCCTTTGTTCAGAAACACCAAATGGACAATGTGCACCTTACCTTCCAGGACACGCAGTGAAATATCTGGGGAAGGATGGAATTTCATTCTTACTTGAGGTTTTCCTGGGAAAAGGGCGAATCCTTAAGCGCTTTTCATACTGGCGATCGCGCGGAGCGGCGCATCCTCTGGATTGCAGAAATGGCCTTTTCCCGTAGTGCCGCTGGAGCCGGCAGCAGCAGCAGCTGTCAGTGGGAAACTGCAGCGTTGCATTTGGCCAAGGAGCCAGCTCTGCAGGGCCAGGCCCAGCCGGTGGCTCCCAGCCCCAGACTGGGGTAGGTGGGACAGGGAGGGGGCCCCGTCCCTGCCGTGCCTGGAAAAGAGGAAGCCTGGAGCTGAACCTCGCCGCGCTGCACTTCCCTAGGCAGCAAGATGAGGAGAGGCAGTTCCTCTGCTGGGCTTCATGTATGATTAATGGAGAGTTTAAGCACAGTATAGGCTTGCTCTGTAACCTCGCTGTGCTCCTCATATTCTCTGGGAAAGTTTGCTTCTCACCAAAGAAACGTGTAGCTGAGTTTTTCCGACAGTGGCTGCGTGCAGCATCATCTCAGATGGTTGGAAGCTTCTGTGTTTGAGTTTGCAAGATAATTTCTGTGGTTATTTCTGTTTTTTTTTTTCCCCAAAGTCACATAACAATTCTAACCCAGCCAAATTTAAGTATTCAGTTCTGGCGTGTGTTGTTTGTATACAAAGATTTGGTGTTTTTCCCCTGTAGTTACACTTTTAAGAGTGTTGATTCTTTCTAGTATTATAAAGAAAAATCACCAAAATATATGGTTATTTAATACAAAAAGCCGTAGCACAAGAGTTCAGTGCAGCTTGCCCTGAAGGCTTTCCCTCCTTGGAGGCAACAGCTTTAAAATTATATGTGTAAAACTCAGGGTAGCTCTTCTAAGACCGTTCTTGTTGTCATATTAGATTTAGTTACACATTTGTTATAGGTATTGATTACTTAGGAAGACTCATAAAGGAGTTTTTTTACCATTCTTCCTGTCTAGAATATCCTTTTTTTTGGAGCCTAGAAGCTCCTGTACAGTAATGACCCTGATCCAGGTGACTTTCTAAAGTCCCCTGAGCTCCTTCAGCACTTTGGGCTGACATGACCTTAGAGTAAAAGACTGAATTATCACTAATTTATTACTTAATACTAAAATTTTTCATTCCTTTGATTAGTGGCAATATGCCTCAGTCTGCAGAAAAACATATTTCATTCATGGAGTGTCTCGGCTGTGCTTAAAATGAACCAGAACAAAATAATGAGTCCTGCAGTTGAGAAGCTGTCCCCACCTAAAAATACTCCTCCCTTAGACGATGGGATTGGATTCTTTCATAGTTTTACTACAAATATCCCCTTAGGTTCATTATGCCTTGGATGCTGGATCCATAAAATTGGGCTGTTAATATGTACACGAGGCACCAAGTAGTGCTGGAGACTTTCAAAAACTGGTGATTCCTTGATTTATTCATAAAGCAGAGAGCGTAACTCTTGAAAATTTGATCAGATGCCAGTTCCTTCAGTAGCCACTCGATCCAGAAACCTTTTTATAGCTGTGCTGACATCTCTGAGGACTGTTAGGCTTAATTAATGTTTAAGACTCTTGTACAGAACATGTCGTGAAAAGGGAAGCTCTACAGAGGGAGCATGGGGAGGCAGGCAGGAATTTGGCTTCAGGGAATGGGAAGGCAAAGGATGTACCAGCATTTGAATTAAGTTTGTGTCTATTCTCTCACTTAAAAATATCCTTTCTGTGTTTTTTAGAGAATTACTGTTATTTGGGGTGTTGAATTGACAGGTGTGTATGCAGCATCCTTCACATGGACTTTCGTTTAGATATTTTAAAGCAATTCTAGGTTACAAAAAACACAGAATGGCCTTATTTAAAATATATATCTGTCACAAAAAAAGAAGGCTCTTTTCTGTGGTATGAGGATGGCTAAGCCTGATAAAATGGTCCTGAAAATGTTCACTGTCAGGCAAAATACTTTAATTTCGCCCATCTGCAAAACAAAATAATATTTATATTCTCTGAAGGGTCAAGTGAGGGGACCATTTTTCTGGGAAACTGAACATCTTTTTCTTGTACATAAACTTGTTATGGATCCAAAAATGAGTATTTTCTCATGAGCACTGACATCTCCCTGCACAAATACCTTCAGGGCTATGCAGAGTATCATCAACCAGCAGAAAACCTTTATCCCATGGACATGTGTGGTGCTTCTGGGGCTGCAGTGGGGTTGGGTGGTATTCTTTATCAGGAGAAAATTGCCTTCATCTATTGACATCTTGCTTAACAAAGGTATCAAAACCCTCAAACCTCATTTCCCTGCTCTTTTTCCTCAACGCGCACTTCCCCAAAATCTAAGTTACAAAAGGTAAATGGAAAAGGTAATCACAAGGTAGGAGTGGTTGCATAGATGTTTGTTGGATTCTTTCAGCAGAATTTGCCTTAATGCTGTGAAGGGTGTATTTTTGTGGTTTAGAGCCCTGTATCTCACATAAATACATTTCTTAGAGGAATTTAAGCTGAGTATCCACCCCCTAAGCAGGTGACGTTCACATCGTGAGCTGAGAGGAGATTGAAATGTGGGAAAACAGGAGGTTTATGCAGCCCTGCTGCTCGGGAAGGGCTTCAGTCTGTCTTAATAGAAAGCAGAACTGGAATAGACTGACGTAAACCACTGGGTTTTTTTTAAATTTAAGTCCAACAACATCGCCTGCAGGGGAAAACTGCTGGCAGAGACGTTCCCGGTCATGAAAGCTTTACTGTAACAGTTAAGCTTAGTTGTCTTTAGACAAAAACCTCATGTTTTATTTAATCTCCATTCAGGCTTTTTTTTTTTCCCCTGGATAAAAAGGTAACAAGTAGGGCATCGAGATCATATCAGCGAATGAGCTATAGATGTTTTATTCAGCAAAAAGACCATTTTGGTTTCTCTTAGAAAAGTTTAATTGCTTAATTGCATGAGATTTAAGATTACGATACTGAAATTCTACTACAGTCTTCAAAGCCTGCTTTGTTTAGCGTTGCTTTCAAGGCAAGGTTTGCGGGGGGGAAAAAAATGTAGTGGAGCATTTTTTTAATAGAAAATGGGGAGTTTGTGTCAAAAATCAAGGATGCCCAGCCTTATCTGGTGGTCTTGAGCTCTGGGTTTTTTCCCCTGCAAAGACAGCCTTGCTGCAGCAGAGGATGTAAATAAGCACTTGTGTGACCAGGGCCTTGCTCACAGTCATGGTGGCTTAGAGCTATTTTATCTCAATATCTGTCCAAATAAACAAAGCTTTAAGTGGTCAAGTGATGCCTGAACATCCCTCTCTGGAAAGCACTGGGCTGTAGCGGCTCAAGTGGCTCTGAGAAAGTTGTTTAGATGAAATTAGGAAGCTGTGGGACACTGGGATGCTTCATGGCAATATTTGTTATGTTTTATCTCTGGCCGTGGTCAAATGTAGCTGTTTGTCAGTGGGGACCAGTCCTGAGCCAGCCTTGGAGGTGACAGGATCCATGGAATGCTGCTTGATATTTTGATCAGTGTTTTATCTACAGAAACCATACTTGAAATGGCTCTGCTTCCCAGAACATCCTTGGAATAAGTTTGACAGTTCCAAAGAGCCCTAGAAAGTATAACTGGAATTTGTCTGTTAGATGAAAACAAATCTACAGAGAGGAAAAAGAGGTTTTTCCTCTCCTTACTTCAGAAATTCGCCACAGGAATAGGAAATAGATCAGGAGTTTATATTCATTATCTTCAGCTGTCACTCTCAACATCGTTGGAATACACTAAAGTGCCATATCAAATAGAACTATAATATTTGGCAAGGATAATTTCTTACTAGGAGCAATAAACGTGGCTTAAAACAGATTTTTTTTGTTACTTGTCAGGGTAACAGCAGGTTCGGTGTCAGATGGTTCGAGCAGGTGTATGTGAAGGAAGGAGAAGAGCGAAGTGAGGAGGGAACGTGCTGGATTGCTGTGGGAGTCTGCCGGGGATTTTCTGTCAAATTCTGCATGGAGAGAGAAGCCCTGAAGTATGGATTTATCCATAGGGAAATGGTGTGTGGTGCACTTGTGTGTGATTGAGGGAGGTGCGGAGCTGGATCTCCTGTGGATGGGGACAAAACTTGTGTGTGATTGAGGGGGGTGCTGAGCTGGATCTCCTGTGGAAGGGGACCGAACGTGTGTGTGATTGAGGGAAGTGCTGAGCTGGATCTCCTGCGGAATGGGGACAAAACTTGTGTGGGATTGAGGGAAGTGCTGAGCTGGATCTCCTGCGGGATGGGGACAGAACTTGTGTGTGATTGAGGGGGGTGCTGAGCTGGATCTCCTGTGGAAGGGGACCGAACGTGTGTGTGATTGAGGGAAGTGCTGAGCTGGATCTCCTGCGGAATGGGGACAAAACTTGTGTGGGATTGAGGGAAGTGCTGAGCTGGATCTCCTGTGGAATGGGGACAAAACCTGGGGAGGTGCTGCTGGGATTCTGCCTTGGTCCTGGGCTCGGGCAGCCCACGTGGTCACGGAAGTGAAATTTTTCTGTTTTCCACTGCAATTATCAGTTCTCTCAGCTCTTCTTTCTGAGCCTTGCACTCAGTATTGCAGATTAGTGAATTCATTGATTGAGAAGGTTTTGTTGCTATAATCAGAATAGAAACATGTCATGTTTTTATGTCCAGCGATACTTTTGGCCATGGCTTCTTGTCATCGCGTTTATCCCAACACTCCATTTGCCTGTTTTTGACTGCCTCTGCCTGCTGAGCAGATGTTTTCAGAGAGCTGTCTACAGCAACCCCCAGGTCTTTTTCCTGTGTGGTTACAATTAATTTAAAATTCAGCAATGTGTAGAGTAGCTGAAAATATTACTACTGCTGTCTGTTACCCTATTTTTGTACCAAATGCATTTCATCAGCCCCTGCTCTGCTGCTGAGATCTCTCAGGTCTGAGTCACTCAAGGTGGACCTGGCTGTGTGTGTTTTTAACACAATAATTTTATCGCCTCTGCTATGAATTAATGTTATCTACGAGGTAAGTGACCGAAACCCTTTTGGTGGTGCTAATTCAATATACACAACTCTGTGTCATTACTCCAGCAGCCGTCTCAAAAAATAGAAAACTGCTAAATGGCTTTTTTGGTGGCGATTCAAAATAGTAAATTATCATCAGAGCAAAAATAAAGCTCAGTCATATCTTAGAGCAATCTCCACATGGTTCTTCCTGTGCAGTGTTTGCCAATAAGCCTGGATTTTTGTTATCCATTGAACACACATTCCAACATCAGCTGCCAGTTCCTTGGCCTCTCATGCAGAAATAGAGATGTTTCTAAATTATGGTGGCATTTCATTTTGCTTTGCTATCCTTTTCATTATATTTTCTTGTTTTAATGATGTCTCTGACCTGAATTTCTCTTGCCTGTCCCCCCCTGCCCTCAAATGCCATAAGTGTCTGTCCCTGGCAGCCACAGAAGCTCCCCTTTGTCCCCGCAGCCCCCCTCCCCAACGCTGTCACTTGGTATTTTTGTGCAGTGATCTGATGGGATTTGGGGACTTTACGTAGAAGTTGGGCCAGCAGTGAGGAAGTTTGGCCCTCCCCTCCTGATGGCTTCTTTTCCTGGACTCTCTGAGTCTTCAGATGTCTCCATCAGGGAGCCCGGTGACCAGAAAATTGAACTGAAGCTTTGATAAGGATTTCTCCGACTGATATCCGGGGCGTCTCTTGCAGCATCCGTTTTTCATTTCTGGGAATTCCAGCAGACAGAAATGCACTCACTGTTTGTGCTAAAAGCTTTTCTAGTTGATTGGAAGGGAACTGCTGCTCGCCTGATTATGTTCATATCATAGCAAATTGCACTGCTGAAGTACCTCATAAAATACTCCGTTTCCATGGTGATCTACCTTCCACTTTTCCTAAAAGGACCCACTAGGTCCTGGGAGACAGACTTTGCTTTCTTTGCCTGTGAGAAGATTAGTCACATCCCTTATTTTCCCCTTAGTTCTGCCTTGTTTTCTTTACACCAACTAGTTTGAGTTGACTGATTTTTTTTTTTTTTCCTCTCTGCCTTTAACATTCTGAAATATTAACCCTGAGCACATTAAAGCTCATCTGAGGGTGTCCCTGTGCACGGGGATGCGGTGCAGAAACTTGCGTTTGGAATTTTGAGTGCAGAAATGAAATTTAAGCATAGATTATTTAAAATGAGAATTAGAGTCAGTTAAAACTGTGTAGTGATTCTTCAGTGCTGCAATGCTAATTAAAAGAATAGAAAAGAGGGAATGCTGAGGGGACAGGTACCTGCCAGGTGGCACATCCTGATCCAGGTGACTTGCTCCTCATCCCTGCCTCTGCCAATCTCCCTTTGGTGGAACCAAATCTGTACTTGCCTGAAGAAGGCTCAGACTTGACCTGCAATGTTAAGTTCATTTTAAACATCTGATTCCAGTGCTCAGTGAAGCAAGTTTTTGTTTCCCTTCCAGTTCTAATTTAAAATTTTACTTTTCCTGCATTAAGGGCCTTTTCTGACCTGATAAATTCCAAGATGACCCAACTTAAGGCTGAAATCACAGACCTGGACCTCTCAGTTATCCAGTTATTTAAAGAGTCTCTGGGTGCTGCATATTCTCATATAATGGGAATAATTACATGATATGGTAGCTGTAATTTCAGTCTTAACTCAGAATTTTTTTATCTGCTAAAGCAAAATAGTTGTGTTGGTTCAGAATTCAGGAGGATTTTGGTTTGAGTGTTGGTGGTTTGTTTTTTGGGGGGTGGGGATTTGTTTTGGTTTTGTTTTGTTGGTATTCTTCCTTAGCTTTACTCTGGAACTTGTAATGGATATATTTGACAATATATTGAGGTTTTTCTTCCTTATTTTTTTCTTAGTTTTCTTTTTTAATTCCCTCTCCTCCGTCATGTGTGATCCCCATTATGCCCTCCTGCCTGGAAGGAGCCATTCATCATTCCCAGTTATACCCCTGCGTGAAAACTGGCATCATTCACTGTGGGTTTTCTTTCCATCTCAGCAGTCTGTGTCATGCTGGTTGGGGATGGTTTGCTGTATTGTGGCAGGGAAAAAATACATTTATTACTTTCTTAACCGTGATACTTTGGTACTTTCATGATAACTGTGGTAACTCGTGCATGCAGTGAAGGGCTGTAATTGTCATAAGGGTGTTAAAATGGTCCTGAGGAAGAGGGATCAATGAGGGGGCTATCTTACAAAAACATATCATGACTGATAGAGCAAGCTTCGAGTTCTTTGTGGGCATTGAATAAGAGCAGCACGTAATCTTTCTTCTTTCCAGACTTTCAGCCATCCAGTGCTCTCTTCATAGAGGATAAACACTCTCTTCTTGGACACAGTTATTAGATGATAATAAGGAGATTTTGGATGTTAGCCACTCATATTTCACTCCTATCCATGTCTTTTATTAACGGCCATAAAAATTGCAGGTTATAAAAGAATAAACTTAGAAAGCCAGTGGGTAAGTCATGTAATATTAATGACTGATATTTCCTTGGCTGGTACTTGCTGGACTAAGTCTATCATCCTTTAATAATAGCATTCCCATGTGAAATGGAGTTTTTGGGGTTTTCCCAAATAAGCTTTTTCTCGTTTAACTCCACTCCTGAAGCAGACTTTGGCACCTGAATGAAACAGGTGTAGCCATTTCTAATGATACCAGCGTGGAACAAATTCCTGTTATTTATGTTAATGCTTGCAGTTGTGCCTATAAATAGGTCAGGAGGAGAGCTGGATGTGCTGGAGTCAGAGCCACTGAGGGCAGGCAGAAAGGATAAACTGAAGTAGTCAAAAAGGCTGTTTCCTAAAGTCTTATCTCTGGCTGGCACGGAGGAGGCAGGAAGGAAGGAGGGCTGCAAAAGGAGAAGTTGTAGCAGGGAGAGATTCAGGGGGCGAAGAAAGGGGGAAATACAACACAGTGAAAATGAGGTGTCTTGGGGGGCATACGTCACAGAATTGTGGAAATCCAGGTTGGGAATGTTGTGGAAATGTGTCGGGGTGCCGTGGCTTTCCCTGCTTCTTTAACCAGCAGCAGGACGAGGTCAGGATGCAGAAGCCTTTCCCTTCCATCCACGGAGAGGAGGAACAACACACACAGCACTGTGCAACTGACTTTCTGTAAAACTGATGTTTGGGGTTGTTTTATGAGCATTGTTTTATTAATAGTCAGCCACGATGAACATGCATGGATTTTCTCAGAATCATGAAGAACATACTTCACATGTACCTTCTCCTGTTCCTTCAAAGAGAAGAAAAAAGTTAAAACCCTACAATTTGGTTTGTTGTGAGAGATGTTCTCACCCTGCATGATCAGGAAATGTCTTTTCTTTTCCTCCTCCATGCACACAGCCCGTATCTGTTTCCTTACTTTTTGTAAGGACCTCCTGCATGATTCCTTCTGGCCAGTGTGACTGTGATGCTGCTTCCAGAAAATCAGAACCTGAGTTTACGTTTTCTTGCACAAAGAGGATAAACAGGATTTTTAAATAGAAAACTCCTTTTTCAAAGTCAGCTAATGTTATGACAAAATCCATGTAGCTACACCAGGACACTTACTCACTGCCCTGCACTTACATAATGAAATCACATTTTGCCCCAAATGGCATCACAGGTTTTTCTCATGTAAATACACTCATGTGCCTCTCCTAAAACACACCTTTTCCTTGACTAGCACACAGTAACTGTCCAGTAACATAATTAGATGTTAACCTCAAATAGCTAAATCTAACAGTCCCTGCAGTTTCTGGCTTGAAGGGACAACTCAGAAGTCAGGCCTTCTAAGTCAGGATAAGGAAACTACTTTTAAAACACAAAGAATTTTGCTGTGTTCAGAGTTATTGTAGCGGTCACTTATAACACTTCAGGCAAATTTGAACTGGAGATGAGGTTTTGGCCTTGTTTGCCATTTAAATGACGTGGTGGCCACTGTGGTGGCTTCAGTGTCCCCCATGGGGATCCTGCAGCTCTGAGTTGCAATGCAGGCGAGTAGGAGCAGCTCAGGTCTCACTGCAGCATCACCCTGGACACTCCGGAAAGCTCTGGGAATAGATTTGTCACTTGCTGGATGGGTTTTTTGTTTTATTTTTCTTGATTATGTGATGGTCAAAATAGAAACTCCTTTTAAAAAGTACCTAAAAATAGCTTTAAGCCACAAAATGGATCCAGCTCTTTGGAAGCCATTACATTAATAGGTAGGAAACTCTGAGTGTGCTGATGTCTCTTGAGGCTTCCAGAAACAAATCCGATGACTTATTTGTGCCTCTGAGTAGCACACACAGCATAATACTCATCAATTTATAATGGTCTGGAGTTTTAAGCAACATGATGAAGAGCCTGATAAAAACGCTAAAGAGAAGAAAAAAATGATGAAAATAGGGAGGCAATTTTCTCAATTTCATAACCCATCTGTGATGCTTTTTAGAGACGTTTTGGTGAGAAGATCTGATGAAATTGGTATTTCTGTGTATGATGCTATTTGGGCTTATGTACGTTAGGGTTTAAAATGATTCATGGATCTTTCCTCCCTTCCAGATGTACTGCTGAATTATTTCAAGTGTGCCATGATGAAATATTATGAAATGTTGTTGCTGAGAGCAGGAAGCCTTTTTTCTTCCCTTTATTTTTAATTAGCCAAAGTTTATTTCATGACTGAAAATGTTAAATCTTGTTAAATAAACCTGAGGAACTCTAATAATGCTCTCTAGATTTTATGATAAAATACAGGTTCTAATCCAAGACATGTTAATTTACCTTTAAACTTAAAGAGGGCATACATATTTCATTAAATTGTTTTAAATTCAACAGGAAAACTATTGGGAAGCAACACCCAGTGCCTCTTGCTTTTTCATTACATATCTGTTGTGAGAATGATGCTGTTTGACTTTTAAACTAAAGCCCAGGCCATACCCCATGATTTTGGGTAGCTGTGATTATATGTATTTAGCAAAGCAGTGGAATTCCAGAGCACAACTGGGACTATTCCTTTGGGGAGGGCTGGCCTGTGGCTTGATTTCATACTTGTTGAAACATTCCCAATGACTAAAACTGATTGTTTCTTGACTTTAAGCCCACTGATTTCTTTTTTTTAAATAAGATTGTCTTATATTTTAATTTTTTAATAAGTTTGTCTTTTGCTGCATAAATAATGGTCATAGGGGTGTTATCAATTGAATATTTCCTTTAAAACTACTTCTCCTCATCAGGAAAAAAAGCTATTTTTATTAAGGTGTTTATCTACAACAAGCCTGCAAGTTATTAGCTGGATTTCATACCCCAGGGGCACCGTGCGGCGATGGCCTGGGTCAGAAGAGCTGTGATTCAGGGTTTTATTAGCGTGAGTAATGCGTGAACTGCACACGACCTGAGGCACACGCGGGCTCTGGACAGCCCTGACCCCAGAGCGCAGTGCCGGGGTGGAATTCCAGGTGCTCTGCAGGGCTGACCGCTCCAATGGGAAATTCTTGCGCTTCTCTTCAGAAGCTGGAGGTGGTGAAGAGCTGTGGTTGCGCCCAGATGTTAATAGGAATGGTGTGTGGCATTGACCTGGATGTTCTGGGAAGTTCTTCCTTGGAAAAGCCAAGCAGTAGAGGTGGTGTTTGAGGAACTGCTGCTGCTGGTACCACTGGCGTGGTTCTGGTGACATTGTCCAGCTTTCCTGGCAGACTGTGTCCCGATTCCTGAGTCTGCTCCTCCTGCTGTGTGCCCTCGGGGAGCACTGATACCTGCAGAGCCTCAGATGCTCAGGGATATTTGTCTTTTCCTGCTGAAGGTCACTGGGTACCTTCTGTTCCAGTTCCGTACCCAGTGAATCATTTGGCTTCAGAGAAGTCTGAAGGAAGGACGTGAGAGGACTTGCTGCTTCTAGACCAGAGTGGAATCTTTCCTGAGTGTCTTGGAATTGGTGATTAATTTAAGCAAACAAAGGCTGTAGTGGAGGTGCTTTTTGTATGCCCTGCCTGTAGCTTGAGTTTCTGTGCCAGGTATGTGAATCTGACTGGTTTAAGCATTAAAATAAGTGAAGTGCCTGGAAAAAACCACTTACATCGGGTTAGCTGAGAAAGTAATTCTTAACAATCAAAGAAATGACACCGAACAGCTTAAAACGTGGAGGTTCCAGAGTGTTCTCCAAAAAGCTTCTCTGAAATAGTGGGCTGCTCATCCAAGGTTGTGGGCTCCATGTGAGGGAATCAGCCCAGGATGAAGTGTTTGTGTTTGGCCTGGCCAGCCAGCCATATGTACCAATTAAAGGGAAGGGGAAGAGCTCCAGCTTCTTAAAAACAGCACAAAAACTGCTCAAATCAAACCGACAAAACCATGTCAGTTTGTGGGTGAGGACTGCAGGGGAACTTGAGCACCTTCCTTACTTCAAGCTTGAAAGGTTTCTTACTCAGGACACTTATCAGCTGAATTTATCTCCAGAATTTCCTTCTTTACGTTGTCTTTCTTGAAGAGACCAAAGTGATGAAATGGGGCTCTGTGCTTGCCATTCTTGGGAAAACAATTATGGTGTGAATTTATTCCCCTCAAAATAGTCATCTAAAAATGGGTGCGTGAGCCATGTCATGTTGCTCCTCCTCTGAGTGGAATCTGCTGCTGGTCCACCCTGTTTCCTGTAGTTTGTTTTTCTGCATGAAGTGGAAAACTTTGTCCTTGTTTTGGGAAGTACCCTGGTGTAGTTAGGAACTAAAATTAATTCTGTGCGTTTCTGGGCACATTTGAAGCAGCCCTCTGGTGCTGTGAGATGCAATTCAAACGATGTTTTTACAAGCCACACACTCTGAGTTCTCAAGTTTATCGTATTGATGGACGTAATTTTAGATCCATGGATTGTTTGGAAATGTGAGTAGTTTAGCTCCTCTTAAAGGTGCTTCCAGTTATGTTTTGTTCTTTATATTCAGGTCAAGGCGTTTTCTGTTGTTATTCATACAGCACCTGGAATCGTAAGTGATAGGAGAGAATCTTTGTGCAGACACCTGTGGCAAAAGCACTAAATTCATGGTTTTTAGATGGGAGGGTTGCTTAGCATTGAGGAAACTGTGCTGTCTGAGCAAAATGCTGATCTCCCAAATCCTCAAAACCTTGAGTCACTCGTCATTCCCCTAAGTCACCGCCGGTTTGATTAATGATGTTTCCTTTTGAGGTCTTCAGGACAATGCAGAGTCTCAAATGCTGCTTTACAAGGATGAAAAGCAGAAATTAGGCTTCTCATAGAAGTTGTTTCTTGTGTGTTAATTCAGCACTTTGGTAATGAAAAGAACCTGCTCAAATTGATCATATCTTGAACTTGGGTTTTTCTGCTAATGGCACTCAACTCTTAGAGTGCTCTCCTTTGATTTAAATATTTTTTATTTCAGTCTCCACATATCTAGAGAGTTGTGATGTTAAAGATTTGTGACCTTGCCAGGCTGAATGGAAGCAGTGTGATGTGTATCTGTGGTGTTTTCACTGTCCAATACCCAAATTGTGGATCAGGTGCTCTGGTGGAGTCAGTGCAGAGGGTTCTCAGTGTTTGTGGCACCGTGGGATCCTATAGATCACTCTGTGATCATGTTCAGTCAACAGGACTCAGGTTGCTGTTGATAGACTTTCCATCCTAAGTTTTTTGATATTCATTACTGGAAAACAATAGTCCTGCTGAGCAGATTTACTGAGAAGATTTACTTGCCTCGCAACTCATGTCTGCCCTAATTGGAAAATGACATTATTACTTAGGGCTTAACTCTAAGTATTGACATTTAGCTTCCCATTTTAAATACCTTGGATACTGGAGCTGCACAGGCTTTCTTAATGGCAGAGAGGTTCATTTGACTGGAGATGGATAAGTTGTTTTCTCCATCAGTTTGTTTTTATTGTTTTAAAGCCAGATGGATTTTTCTGCTGTCTGAAGAATGCCAGACCTGAAATACTGCATTCTTTGCCCTGTCTGCAGGGCTGTAGTAAATATAGCACCTTTGGGTGAGGCCAATCAGCTGAAAATTAAGAATAATTTCATTCATCTGGCTTTTGTTTATACTTGAGATATATTTCTTTTTAAAGCAAAACATTGCAGAACCTTTTCTTTGGTGCTCTTCAAATAGCCTTTTAACAGCTTACTAGTATTGGCCTGTGGTGAGATAAAGTAACAAAAATAACATTTTTGGTAATGTTAGCTATTGGTAGGAAGATTTCTGCTCCTTTATTTTTTCCCTAATAAAGGAGACGATGAGTTAGTGTGTCATTAAATCAGGTGCCTATTAATTCAGATTTTGGCAATGTAACTGTCGCACTGTGCTTAACTTGGAAGCATTTCTGCTGTGCATGTAGCTGCATGATGACATTTTCCGTGAGTTCAGGCTGATTCCCAGCTCTCCCTGTGTCCCACTGCCCCGAGGGGACAGCGGTGGCTCTTTGGGGGTGGTCCTACACCCGTGGGAGGGGGTGGCTGCAGTGGGTCACGTCCCTCACTGTGACCTGATTTCAGCTGATGGGTCTCACTGGTTGGCACTCCTTTTCCATCTTTTCGTTGCTCATACTCTCCCTGGTGGAATTCAGAAGTGTTTGACTTACTAACGCCCAGGACTTTCCCTGGAACCTTGTGTGTCATCAGGTAGAACATGGATAGCCGAGTAATGGACGCAGCTTCTCATGGAATCGTGGAACAGTTGGGGTTGGAAGGGACCTTAAAGCCCATCCAGTTCCACTCCCCTGCCATGGGCAGGGACACCTTCCACTAGACCTGGTTGCTCCAAGCCCCATCCAGCCTGGCCTTGGACACTTCCAGGGATGGGGATTTTTTCTGAGCTTTGTCCTTTTTATAGCTGATCTGAAAAGCAGGGTCTGAGAGGGAACTTCTGTGCCCCAGCAAGCTTAAGAGTCTTTATAAGAGCCAAAGAACTTGGCATTTAACCTCTTTTCCTGGTTTTCTGTCCTACAATGAGGCGTAGTCCGAGGGCTTTGGAGCACAGAAAGGGCTCATCCTCAGCTAAGGACACACCTTTAGCATTCCCAGCCAGTTCTCCTTGTGCTTTCCAGTGGGGCCCTGTAGTCACTGGCCTTCACTGGCTGTGGTGGTTTTGTGTGTTAGAATAAGGCGTAAAACTTCCAAATCCTTTTCTAAATACTGTTGCTTGTTTTTCTTTGCAGAATAGAAGAGTCTGGAGGGCTGGGAGCACGGGACAATGCTGCTGGAAGGAATGTGAGCCACGGAGCATGGTTGGTGCCACAGTTATCAAGGTGGGCTCCTCTCACTGCACCTCCCCTGGCTGCTCCATCACTGACCCTGAGCCACTGAGGCTGTCTCAGCACCAGGCCAAAATTCTGCTTTCATGCAGATGGCACTTGAAATCCAAAACCTCCTAAAGCCTTTTCATATGTGTGTTTTAGTTTTAAGTTTATCTGATTGTTGCTTTTCAGCTGCTCTCTCATTAAGTGTTGCCCTGGTTTATGTCATGGCATAGGCTGAAGGTTCCAGAGTGTGCTTGCAGGAGCCTGTTGTGCACAGACAAAATGTGGCCTCAGTAAATGAGGTGCTGAACCACAGGTGTGAAAGTAGCTCTGAAACTTGCTCCAGACTGATGGAAACTGCTCCTGGTGCTCAGCTGCAGCTCAAGCCAAAAGCAGATGAGTAAAAGCCACCATCATTGCTTTGCACACCAGTATTTAATGAGTTGATACAGATTTTTCAATTTCTGTTAAGAAATTGAAAACTTCCTGGTATTTGGATGTTTCTTCCTTTTTTTTTTTCTTTTTTTCTTCCCACATGAATAAAATTTTGGGGATGAATACTGAAAGTCTTCATTTAGATGCAGCTCGGTTCTGTGCTAAGGGAAGATGTTAAGGAGGCAAAGATCTGCCTTATATGATGGAGTTTGGGATTCTTCAAAAGCAATTCCATGTCCTGGGAGCGATCACAATCCAGCAGCGCTGGCGGTCATGCAGCTCTGAGTAAATAAATAGAGAAATAACAATTACATGGCTGCGAAGTGTTACTGTGGAATAGCAGCTGACTTTTTCACGAGCACCAGCTGGCAATTGGGAGTAGAGAAACAAAGCAAACAGCCCAGGAAAGTAGGAGGAACAACAGAGAGAGTGTAAAAACTGACACATTGGGAGCCTGGCGTGAAGAATAACAAACTCCTGTCACAGGATGTTTTGCATAGCAACAGGACTCTTGAATTCAAGTGGACTTCAGTGTCACTGCAGCACTTGCTTCCTGTGTGAGATAAAGAGCTGTTGTATCCTGAATGCATTTTAATCTCTCTATCTAAATAGGACTAATAATTAAAAAGAATTAGCTGGAAGGAGGAAGTGATGGTGAAGCCTATTGCTGCTGGAAGTGTTTCCTCTCATTTTGCTGTCAGAGAAGTGTGAACAGAAACACGTGGAAGGGAGGCAGATTAAAGATGACCTTTCCCAGCAGGTGCTGAGAGCTGTCTGCAAACGGCTTTGTCGATGAAGGAAGAAATTGGTTGGGACTTGAGAGCACAAACCAGTTCCTAACACACTTCAACATGCGCAAAGGGGTGCCAAAGGACCCAGAAATAGCTGACCTGTTCTACAAAGATGATCCTGAGGAAATATTCGTGGGTTTGCATGAAATTGGACATGGAAGTTTCGGAGCAGTTTACTTTGTAAGTAGAGCTCTTTCTTTTTTTTTGGAGAACGGAACCATTTCAAGTGACATTTTTGGAGGTTTTTGAGCATTTGTAAGAGGAGGTGTTCTTTGAGTTTTTAGTGGTTTGTGTGCATTAGTTTTGTGATAACACATCTCAAAAATAAGTGTTTCCAAACCACTCCTGATCTCTTTCATGTTCCAGCTGTATTTTCCAGCTGTATGTAGAGTAGCAGTTTACTACAGTCTTGATAGTGCACCCAACTCTCCAGGTCAAGTATATGGTATTTTGTGCTGTTTGATGCTGAAAGTTGAATTTAAACAGCTGAAAATTAATTTGCCAAACTGGAATTTCAAGATACTTGGAGTTCATATGCTTGGAAATCACTGCAAATTCCTTTATGGCAAAAGCAAAGAGAGAGTCCTCAGAGGAATGGAGATTGAAGCTTGGAAGGGTGTATGGCATTCATTGATACAGGCAAGGGAATTTGGTCTGGAAATGAGAAAAACGGTACTTTTGCAGTTGGTGTCAAACAAAGCCAAATCCAAAATACTGGGTTTGGAAATGATTATAATCCAGCTGGCATTAGTGAGACTGAAACAGAATCAATATTGAAAAAAATCAGTTAAAGACAAATTACAGCTGCTTGGTGACATGGTCAGTCACTCAGGAGGATCAGGTTCACTGGAACTGGGTTTCTGAATATCAGACAGTAAAGTAGATAAGATCCCTGACACCTCTAGCTGGCCACAGGTAGCATGAGCTATTTTAGGCATTCCAATTCACTGTTTGGAGTTGTGTGAAGTGATGGAGGCATTGCTGGAGCTCATGTTAGGAGAGCAACCTTAAATTTCATGTCATGTAAAATTTGTGTGTGTTTTGAGGGATAACAATGTGATTTCTCAAGGTATCATCTCAAATGGGGCCAAAGCTGCTTCAGCAAGTGGCTGTGTCCCAGCTGTGCTCATGGAGCCCTGCGAGTTGTCTCAGCCAGGAGCATCCCAAGCACTTGGTGCAGCCAGAACTTCCCCCACAGCTCTGGGAGCGTGGCAGTGTGGCCTTCAGTGACAGATCCCAGCTGGAAGGAGAGATAGCGTGGTCAGGTGGAGCTACTTGGAATTAATGTGACAGAAATAAAGCAGTAATAGATCTGTTTGAGTCAAACGCTCTTGATCTTCTCTGTGCTGAATCAGGGTGGCAAGTGCTGGGGAAGGGCTTTGCCTTATCCCAAAATACTGGTTTTCAGCTTTCTGTGTCTCACTTGAGGAGTGTGTGCTGTGAGGGGCCTGGGTCACCTCCCTTCAGTAATTCCTGTGCTCCATTGGCTCAGCCAACAGAATTTTTCTTTGAAGTCACCACATGCCTCAAAAAATGTCATTAGTTAATACCTTACTTGAAAGGAGGATTTACCACATTTAGCTCCTATTAGAGTTTCAGCTTTTAACTGTCACTAATTTTTTTGTCCCAAAAATGGTTGGAGGTACAGAGATTTCAGCAACTGTTTTAAGACCAAAAGCTTGGCGTTTTGTGCCCTTAACATGCAGAAATGAGGGCAGTGCTAGTCCAGGCAAGGAGAGATCTTTCCAAAACTGAGATTTTAGCCTCCAGTTACCATCTCTGCATCATTCAAGCTGTAGAAAAGTAGAGTTTTGATGGCTGCATAATATTAATTGCAGAACTAAGATCTGGTGCAGTGAAAGAAAAGCTTTTTAATTGAAATAAATTCCAAGTTGAATCATCTTCTTGGAAGCTGGAAATTGAAATAGCTATTTAAGAATATCAGTGTTGTGTGGAGTTTTTGGATTAAATCATGGAGATTTTGATACACCTCATTATTTGTTTCTTTGGAAAACATTTCGCCAAAGGTTCATCTAAATCTGTTTCTACTGCAATTCCAATAAAACTGGATTTTGTGGGTCCTCAGTAGGTGCAATATTGGGCCTTTTACCTATCAATAGAGAAGTAGCACAAAGTCTGAGGGAGAAACAGTGGATATGGATGGATAAAATCAGGGAAAAGTGTCCTAATAGTTGTGTGGTAAATCTTATTCTGAGGAAGATGTCTCTGAGGTGTAGGAGCTTGCAAGGGTATAGGAGCAAAAAGCCTGCATTTGCCACAGTCACAGCTCACTCCATGGAGGGGGGGAAATGAAACTTTTTTCAATCTATTTCTTGCTTTTTTTGATGTTCCTCTTTCCCTACCCCAGGCTACGAATTCCCACACTAATGAGGTGGTGGCAGTCAAGAAGATGTCCTACAGTGGGAAGCAAACGAATGAGGTAAGAGGAATGCAGGCAGTTGTGCATTCAGGAGCTGGGGCAGCTCCAGTGTAAATCTGAGCGGTGAGATGAGCTGCAGCTTTGCTGTGACTCCAGCAGAACAGCTTTTCATGCAGGAGCTGCTGCTCCCTTCCGTGGGAATCCAGGAGGTTTGGGGAGAGAAAACGAGTTCATGCAAATTTTGACAAGTAGTTCAGTTTAAGGAAGTGAATGGGGATTCGGAATACCCAGATGTGGCTTGTTTCAGAAATAATTTTATTCAGAAGTGTGTTAAGAGCACACTGGCCACTGGAGCACATCCCTCTGAAATGTAAGCAACGCTCCTGAGGATCTGTAAAATTGCACAGACCTGCCAATCTCAGTCTCATTTCAGTTTTTGCTGGTTAGTTGCTCCTCTTATTTTTGTGTGGAACTTGGACCCACTGTTCCTTTGGACTCGTGTGTGGATGTGCAGGGTGTGTTTGTTTGGTAAGAGCAAACAGGGGTGGTTTAAACTCATTTTTCCTTGCTTGCTTGTTGGTCTCCCAAATGTCAGTGGGTTTGTGTTGTGTTACAGAAGGTGAGCAGCTCACTGCTACTCTCTGTAGCACTTTAAGGTGTCTCCTGTTGAGACCACTGAACACTTCAATTTGCAAAGCAGCACCATTTAAATAANAAGGTGTCTCCTGAGGCAGTGGGTTTCTTCCTAACTTTGAGGCTACTGAACACTTCAATCTGCAAAGCAGCACCATTTAAATAAAATGTATTGCTAAATTGTTAAAATGAGGGGGAAAAAATTTTTTTTTGCAATCCTCAAGCTGTTAAATATATTTTGGGGGTATCTCAGTGCAGTAGGGACCCAGACAACTGATTTACAGCTGTGCTTTTGCAACTCTGACTTTCCATGTTCATATTGTAAAATAATTTTATCATCACTTTTGAGACTGTCCTACGGTGTATGGGGCATGAAAGGATGTAGAGGATTGAGAACAGAAATGTCTTTATACTTTTTGCTTTGTTTTTTCATTAGAAATGGCAGGATATCATCAAAGAAGTCAAGTTTCTGCAGCAGCTGAAGCACCCCAACACCATAGAGTACAAGGGCTGTTACCTGAAGGAGCACACGGCGTGGGTGAGTGGGGGGCATTTAGAGCACATGGACACTGCAGCACTCAAATCCTCAGCACAGGCAGGGAATAGCTTTGGATTTGTGGGGAGCAGTACTAGAACAAAGCCAAATTTTGCATCTTCTGATGGAAAACTAACAAAACCTACTACTTACTTTTTATTTTTTCTGAATCAGGGCGTTAAAGCCACCATGTGATTTAAATTTAGAATGTGAAGACATTTTTTAATTTCAAAATGCTTCAACAGATACTCGAAGGCATGATGTTCTCTTTTTTTTTTTGCAGTTGGTTATGGAGTACTGTTTAGGATCAGCTTCTGATTTGCTAGAAGGTAAGTTTGAAATATCTTGGATTTTCTTTTTGCTAGTGAGTTTGATGGGAGGCTGTTTCCTCACAGAGTGGGGTTTTGCAGATGGTAGGGGTGGTCTCTCTGTCCTGCTCCATTCTTTAGGTAGAACTGCAGGCTTGCCCAGTGCTGCAGATAGTTGGCCTGCACCTTTTAATTTTGTCAAATGAAGGTAGAAAAGTGTACAGGTATGTTCCTGTAATCTGTGCCTTTTTTAGGCTGCCTGTTTTCCGAATATCCGTAACAAAATCCTGCAGAGATCACCTTTGTCTTTGCCCTGCAGTGTGCAGGAATAATTACAGATGGTTTTTAGAACAAGAGGCTGATGTGGCCTCAACACTAGAACAGCACCTGCAAAGAAATAGGGCAGTCTAAGTCAAAACAGGGAATCACAGCCAAAGTTTACAAAAACAAGTGTTCCTTGGGGGCCAAGGTCACGGGATCACAGAATGGTTTGGGTTGGGAGGGACCTTAAAACCCTCACAGGGAAGAATTCTTCCCAAATTTCTCTTCCTAGCAGATTGGTGGGATTCCTTTCTTTAAAGAACACTTTCTCAGGAAAACGCTCCATTTATTTTCTTCTGTTTTGTTCTGTTTTCTTGATTCTTTTTCCCTGTAGTTCACAAGAAACCGCTCCAGGAGGTGGAGATTGCTGCCATCACCCACGGTGCCTTGCAGGGGCTGGCCTACCTGCACTCCCACTGTAGGATCCACAGGTGAGGCTGGAGCCTGGTGCTGCTGCTCTCCTTCCATCTGCAGCTCCCTGGACTCTTAAAGCTGCTTCACTGGCTTTAAACAGCCTTGGGAAAAGTTATTCTGCCAAAATTTTCTCTGCTTTGTTGGCAATTGCTCTGTGCAGACCCTAGTGACAAAGGCTACACAGGAATGTCGCACTAAACAGGAATAAAAGAGTATCACCCTAAATTTGCCAAATAAATTGGAGTTCACTGAGCTAAACTATTTCTAAGACGAGGTATTTTTTCATATTTACATGTGAATAAGTAAAACTGTATGCTTTCAAAAATCAGATGATGGAAGTGTAAATCAAGGATAAAACTACCTGAAGAGAAATCAAAGCGCTTCTTTCCATGGAAGGTGGCAGAGCTCTGGAACAGCTGCCCAGGGAGGGTGTGGATTCTCCCTCTCTGGAGACATTCCAAACCCAGCTGGACACGTTCCTGTGTCACCTGCTCCAAGGGCATTGGACTGGGTCATCTCCAGAGGTCACTTCAACCCCAACCATCCTGTGCTTCTGTGACCTGGATTTTATCCAGGGGGTATTCTCCATTTTACCTTCTGAGGTGGGAAGACAAATCCGCTCACCCAGAAAGGAGCAGGGACACGTTTCTGCTTTAGTGGCTGCGGTGGCAGAAAAGGAGAGGCGAGAGAGCAAGCCCGGGCTGGGCGGGGAGCTGTGCTGCGCTGCTGTGCACAGCCCCAGGGAGAGGTTCGTGTGCGGGGGGAACGGCGAGCCTGCGGGAGAAGGGACAGAATTTTGGGATTGGGGACCCAGTTTGGGGTTTGGGGACCCAATTTTGGGATTGGGGACCCAATTTTGGGAGCGGGTCCCGCGGGTCCGGCCCCGCGCGGGCACCTGGCCCGGGGCCGCCACCTGGTGGCGAGGGAGCGGCACTGCAGGCCCCGCGCCCGCCGGTCCCGCGTCGCGCTGGGAAGGAAAAGGAGGGAATTCTTGTTGCTTTTATTATTTAATTGCAGGCACAAGGCTGGCAGATATGTTGCTGATAGCTGATGTGGCTGTTGTGCCATTGTGTAGAATCACAGCATGGTTTGGCTTGGAAGGGACTTTAAAGTTCATCCCGTTCCAGCCCCTGCCATGGGCAGGGACACCTTCCACTATCCCAGGTGGATCCAAGCCTCGATGTCCAGCCTGGCCATGGGCACTTCCAGGGATCCAGGGGCAGCCACAGCTTCTCTGGCAACCTGCATCAGGGCCTCAGCACCCTTAAAGGGAAGAATTCCTTCCTAATTTCCCATCTAACCCTGCTCTTGTCCTGTCGCTCCATCCCACGTAAATAGTCCCTCTCCATCTTTCTTGTAGACTCCCTTCAGTTCCTGGAAGGCCACAATTGGGTCACCCTGAAGCCTTCTTTTTTCCAGGTTAAACAATTCCTGCTCTGCCAGCCTTTCCTTGTGGGAGAGCTGCTGCATCCCTTTGGCTGTTGTACAGGGAAGGTGCCAGTGGAGATGACAGCAAAGGGGACAGCCTGTGCTGTCTCTGTTGTATTTCTGAGATGTTCATTCTTGCACACACAAGACTTTAGTACTTGTCCTGCAGCAGAATTGTCGGATGTACGAGTAGCACTTGTGTACAAAATATTCCATAATACTGCTTTTGAAGCAGTGCTGTCCTGGGAATGGGGGAATAGAGGTTACTCTGGGCTTGCTGCTGAAACACTGCCAGTGAATTGCTCTCTGTCTCTCTGTCCCAGCATCACCTGCCATGTGGGTGACAGGATATCCTGGGCTTGCCCTCTGCAGGCAAAGGCATCTCTCCAGAGTTTTATCATGCTAAATTACTTTTTTTTTTTCCCTCTTGTTTTCTCTGTTAAAGGGATATTAAAGCTGGAAATATTCTTCTAACAGAACCAGGTCAAGTGAAACTTGCTGATTTTGGGTCTGCATCTATAGTCTCCCCTGCCAACTCTTTTGTGGGAACGCCTTACTGGTGAGTGAAGCCTGCAGTGCTTTAGTCCTTTATAAACCTGCTCTCTTCCCTTTCCAGTGCTTCACAATACAAAAATAATACCTGGATAAAATCTTCATTAGCCAAGCAGTTTCCCTGACATCCCTGGGTCCGGATCTTCAGGAATTGTGTTCTTCCTCGGGGTCCATAAGGAGAGGTTTAGGCTGTGCAGTGCTTGGAAATGACTCCACTCTTGCAGTGCTGTTGGCTCAGAAATAACTCACACTTGCCATAGGTGATGGGACTATTCATGGAGAAAGGGGATCCTGTTGGTCTGACTGGAAGTCACACAGCTACTTAAATCCTATTTTGAAGGAATTGCTGCAGGGTCACCCGAGTTCCTTGGCATTCCCAGCCCCGAGGACCAGCACAGCTCCATGCTCCACTGATTTTGTGGCAGAGGCCCCAGGCAGTGCTGGGAGGTCACCATGGCCCAGCCTTGGAATGAGGCCGTTTGGCAGGAAGCCTTTTTTTGGAAGAACACAATTTAAGAGCCTGAATTTTTGCAGGCTGGGCCTGCTGCTTCTCTTTCCCCACTTCATCCCTTTATCCTGGACCATTGTATTTCCCCGCTGTTCCCAATTTCCCTGTTCCATTCATAGCTGCACCCACAGGCTGCATTTGTCTGCTGGAAGTGCTGCTGGTGTGCCAAGGGGAAGCCTGGGGGAGGGGGCAGGGGGTGCCTTTAGGGCTCTCCCAGCCCTTGCTGTCAGCCTGCAGCTACAGTGCCTTTGGAAATAGGGAGGTCTCCCATGTGCCAGCCTATTCTGCTAACAGGAAGATGATTGGGTTGACGCTTTTCTACCCCCTTTCCTCTTTTTCTCTCCCCCCTTTCCTCTCTTTCTCCTCCCCCCTTCTCCCTTTCTTTCTCCTCCTTCCCTCCCCTCTTCTCCCCTCCCCCCTCCCTCCTTCTTCTTTTTCCCTCCCCCTCTTTCCTTTTTTCTCCCCCCCCTTCCCTTCTTTTTCTCCTCCTTTTCCTCTTTTTTTCTCCTCCGTTCTTCTCTTTTTTTCTCCCTCTCCCCTTCTTTTTCTCCTCCTTTTCCTCTTTTTTTCTCCTCCGTTCTTCTCTTTTTTTCTCCCTCTCCCCTTCTTTTTCTCCTCCTTTTCCTCTTTTTTTCTCCTCCGTTCTTCTCTTTTTTTCTCCCTCTCCCCTTCTTTTTCTCCTCCTTTTCCTCTTTTTTTCTCCTCCGTTCTTCTCTTTTTTTCTCCCTCTCCCCTTCTTTTTCTCCTCCTTTTCCTCTTTTTTTCTCCTCCGTTCTTCTCTTTTTTTCTCCCTCTCCCCTTCTTTTTCTCCTCCTTTTCCTCTTTTTTTCTCCCCCTTCCCTCTTTTTTTCTCCCCCTTTCCTCTTTTTTCTTCCCCCCTTTCCTCTCTTTTCCTCCCTCCTTTTCTCTGACACCTTGCTGGTGTGCTCAGTCCTTGCTCCGTTCCGGCACACTTTTCCTCAGCTCCCTGCTGTCTCTCTGCCCTGATCCGTGGCTTTGCTGAAGGGGACAAAACCACCTCATTCTGCGTGGTTGGAGTCACCCTGCGTGTCCCCTAACGCAGCCTTTGCTGTGTGCTTGGCAGGATGGCACCAGAGGTGATCCTTGCTATGGATGAGGGACAGTACGATGGCAAGGTGGATGTCTGGTCTCTCGGGATCACGTGCATCGAGTTAGGTGAGTGGACACACAGCAGCTGGGGTGGATAATTAACTCTGCAGCGTGTCAGGAGCTCCTGCAGAAAGGGAAGATCCTTATTGCTCATCAGTTTTCCCCTTTAAAACGCCTGACTTGGAAAACTCTGAAGAGCAAGCCTCTAATGCACAGTGCTTTCATGTCAGTCTGGTGTGCTCAGTTATTCCCTGGAGAACCAGAGCATTTTGCTCTTGAGTGAGAGGAAACCATGGTTTGTTATCTGTGTTTTCCAAGCTGGACTCTGGGAAAGTTGTCCCAGCTGTTGTGTCAAGGGAGCTGGTGTCCTGAGGATTGTGTGTCAGAAAGGACCTACATTTACTTCTCAATTCTTCTTACTTCCCTGCTCTCTGAAACAAAAATCTTCAGTCTCAGCCGAAAAGTTTGTGCCATGAATCATCGTGGACAGGTTCTTTCCAGGAGGAGAAGAAAAGGGTTTGCACTGCAGAGGGCAAATGGTACACATCCACAGAGGCTGGAGCAGAGGTGGATGTGATGGCAGGTACACAGAGCAGACTCTAAGTGTGTGTTCCAAGTTTGAATATTGACCCTGCATGTGCTGAGTAGATTATTTTCAAAAATTAGTCTTGATATGGATTCTACTTAACAGCAGTACACCAGTAACTTTTTGTGAGGGTGAGTTCACTGAAAATGGCATTGGTGAATGTTTAATCAGCAGAAATATGTGTGAGATAACAAAGAGGGGGATGTGCAGAAGAGATATTGTCTCCAGAACTGAGATGGTGGAGATAACCAGTAACTAACATGGTTGTATTTCGTCTGCCAGCATGCTGACATGGTCTGCATTTTGATATAAAGAATGCCAAAATTGGAAATGTTAGGCTTCTGTCGTTGTGCATGGCCAGTGATTTTTGTTTGTTTGGAGTTCAGGTGTGTCACAACCTCTCAAGGATAAATCACAGCAGTAGGAGAGAGACTGTGCGACCCTATGTAGGCACAATCTTGGTACCAGAATTCCTGTGGAGCTTTATACTCAGGAACCTCAAAGCCATTTTACAGAGATGATGGATTTGCTTTCTTTAAAAATACCCTTTTGAGAAGCATTAAACTTTTTTAAACTTCCAACTTTGCCTTTGCATGATTCCCTGTCTGAACACGAGGTCGGGCAGCAGTGGGAGGAAATCTCTTGGTGAGCAGCGCTTGGCTTTCTTTGAATGCTGAAGTCTTAATTCCTTGTGTGGCTGAAGTAAGCAGTGGTTAAGGAAAAGCAGATATGGTGGTTTGCCTGCACGCTGCAGGCAAGGACAAGGGACTGCTCTGGCCTGAAAGAGCTGGGAAATCCTGGCACTACTGACCCTGGTGAGAACCAGCCTCGCCCAGAACTCTGAGTTCTGCCCTCCTGAGAGGTCAGGGGCTGCTGGGCAGGTGCCCTCTTGGTGCAAGGACTGGGAAGGATTTCAGCAGAGGGAGTTCATGGCACATCTGGCAAGTGAATTTGGTGGCCTGTCCCACTTGCAGGGACAAGTGAGGCAGGCAGCCACTCTTTCCTGTAATCCAGATATTCCAGCAGTGCACCAAAGATCTGTAGGGACTGACACAGCGTGTCCTGGCCCTGAACTGTGCCTAAGGTCAGTTTTACTCAGTTTCACCTGATTTTGCTGCAGCAGATGAGATGTGAGATGTTGCAGTTAAAGTAAAATTTACTGCAAGCTCTTCTTTATAATTTGTATCCTGCTCTCTTTGGATTTTGTCATCCCTCTCCAAGTGAACAGCAGCTTTCCTTGAGTGGGTGTCCTGGTCTAACTTGGGATATTAAAATAATTGGCCTAAGTGTGATGACAACAGCACTGAGTATTGCTTTAGCAGTGATACCCTGCTCATACTTCCATACATTTCTCCTTTCTTTCCAGGCAGCCTTATCACACCTTTCTCTTCTCTTCTCTTTCCAGCTGAAAGGAAGCCTCCACTTTTCAACATGAATGCAATGAGTGCCTTATATCACATAGCCCAGAACGATTCCCCTAGGTTACAATCAAATGAATGGTAAGAGAACCATTAACAGCTGATTTTTGTTGTTTATTTCCCTGAAAATGCCCTGTGACAGTGCACAGTTCAGGCCTGACAAGGAGAGTGCTGGTTGCAGTGCAGTGATTTGTGTGTGCCCTCAAATCTTGTGTAGGCTGGCTCAGTTTTGACCTTCTGTCACTCTGGCTGTTCTACAATCTAAAAGTGTGGAGGTGTTAATTCTGGGGCTGTAGCTGCTGTAGGAATTAAAATATTCTTAGATGCGTGAAACCAGCCATGGCTCAGCATCAGCAAAGTTTCCAGCTGCCAGAGATCCTTGCTTGCAGAAGAGTGGTTAGCATTGCTGTGCAGCTGAGATGTGGAGAAAAGGAGGAGAATGTGGACATTTAAGCATATTTTTGTCAGAGGGTGACTCCAAAAGCCCTCAGAGCTCCGTGGCCAGTGAATACTCCCCGTGCTCCAGGCTTGTTCCAGAATCTGAGCTTGGATACAAGAACACTCTGTTATTCTGTGGGAGCAAAGGGCTTGCCCTGTTTCCTGTTTCTGTAGCCAGGAGTGGAACGCTGCTCTGGGGTGATGCTTGGCAGAGCCTGCAGAAGGCTTCAAACAAAAGCTCCTGGTGAGGTGTAAAGTTCCCCCATTTCTCTGCTGGGCATTTAAGCAGCACAACTGTTTAATTGCTGGTCATTTTATCAAACAGTTATTTAATCAGGACCACTGCAGCTTCCTTATTTCATCCTCTCTGTTTTGCCCGTTTTTCAAGCTCCCAGGAGCTTGCTGTGCTGCCTGCAGCATGGTCCCCCCGTTCAGTGCAGGATTTGCAATGCAGAGCAGGGACAGCCGTGCCTCAACACAGCACCACATCAGTGTTCTTGATTGCGAGCACTTGTTTACAGTGCCCTGCTTGCTCTCAGAGGGCACAGGGAGCCACCAAGGTGCCTTTTGTGCTGTGTTTGAGTCCAGTGGCACCTAAAAGATGAGTTTTTTTCTTTCCAGTTGTGGTGAAACCTCATATGAAGCCTCAAGTGTTGCTGAACTGAGCATTGAGGGGCTTTTCAGAGGCAGGGTTACCTCTGTAACCTCCCAGAGATCAGGGAGTGCATTTCTGGACTTCCCAATAATTCCATTGTCATCTGTTTTTAAGCAGTTGAAGTAAAATCATAAACAGTGACTGGCACACGTAGTTCTAACTTGGTTTTCAGTTTGTGCTTGGGGATAGTTGTGTGTCCATGTTGTTTCAACAACCTTTAAGGGGAAAGAACTGATGAGATCAACTTGGAATTTGGAAAAACCCAGTTACTTTCTCTGCCTTAGAACTTAAGAAAAAATAGGGTAACGTTTTTCTTTTGCTTTGCACTGGTAGTTTTGAATATATTCCAGATCCTAAGCTTCTTTTTTTCATTTAGAATTTTTAATTTTTATTTTTTTTATTTGCAGGTCAGACTCTTTTAGGGGATTTGTTGATTACTGCTTACAGAAAATACCTCAGGAAAGGCCATCATCAACAGATTTGTTACGGGTAATTTATCAAACCTTTTCCAGAAATCTGGGGAGAAATCTATTTGTCTACCAAAATAATTGTACAGATGGTGAACAAATATTTGCCCTTACAAAAATCCACTCTGGTTGGTTTTTTGGTTTTCATTTTTCCTCCATTCATGCATCACACCTAGCAGTTAAAAGTAGCATGAAGGGGGATAGGCCAAGGCTGACTTCTTCCTCTAATCAAACCACCAGACCCAAAAGTTGTTTAAATCCCTTTAATGGTTTCTGTACTGAACCCAATTAATTAAACTTGTTTTGGAAATAACTGGATCATTTTGGAGAGGGTTTTTACAGGTCCATAATTGCCAAGAGCCTGTAAGAGGGGACCTGGGAGTGATGTGTGTAGAGTTTGCCAAGGTTTTGTCAGTGAATCATAAATCAGTTCCAGTTTAAGTCATTTGAGTTCAGTTTACCTGGGAAATAGAGGAACTATTTACAGCTCCAAGGGCTTTGCTTTTGGGAAGTTCAGGAGCAGCCTTCCATTAGAAGGTAGGGGGTGTGAAATCCTGCCCAGCCCATTTCCCATCAGGCTTTGGCTTTTCTTTTAAGTATTTCCTTCCTTTAAAATTGATTATTAGCCCTGCTCTCCCTCTGGCTGCTGGTGCCAGTGACCTCTCCAGGTAAATGATGGAGCTGTTCGTGCTCCCTTTGACACCTGGTATATTTTTTTTTCCTGTGGTACATTTGTGCTGTGGCAAATAATCAGTGTTTTGTTCCCTGGTTCTACTTGTAGCACCCTGACCAGCTAATAGGTTTATGTTGTGGGTTTTGGAATGATTCATTCCTGGGGATTGGCAGCCTCGCTGCTCTCTAGGAACAGGCTGAGTTCATTGAAGGATGTGATTTCAGGAGTACCTTAGGCTGGAGTCTGTACAAACAATTAGAGCTGAGATCTGAGTCTGAAATCCTGTATATTCCGTAGTTTATATTTTATTTATATTTATGTCTGCCCTACACTTTTCACATGGTCACATTTTAATATTTGAGTGCACACATAAAATGGATTTAGGTTCATTCTATCTAGGTTCATTCTATCTAGGATCGTTGTTCCAAATGCTTTGCTGCTTTCTAGAAATGATCTACAATGAGATAAAAATGGGTTCCTTTTTTTCCTAATCATAAATAAGCTGCAGATTGTTACTGTTCACAGAGAAATAAATGGTGGTTATCTGCGTTGAGGAGCAGAAATGATTCATTTTGTTTTTGTGTGAAGTGATGTTTAGAACTTTTAGCTCTGATTCAAAAATAAACACCATCTCTACAAGCAAAAAATGGGTTCTGAAATGACTGGCTGTCCCCACTAGCAAAACTCAAATGCACAACAGTTTGAATTCAATTAAAAACAGGAAATCAGCTTGTGGCATGATGCTTTCCTTGTTTATTTACAAATCATTAAAAGATGATTAGCTCGTCCTTTCAGCTCTTTTGTTGCAGGCTCCTGTTTTGGGGGGGCTGGGGCTCCCTGTGCTGGTTACTCCAGCTCCAGGGGATAAATTCACTCCTGAGCTGAGCCCACAGGAGAGCTGTGAGGCCAAGCAGGCAAAGGTGACCCTCCTGAGAATTTCCTTGCAGGTGGGTCCGGCTGTTGAGGCTCTAACAAAAGCTCCCTGTGGCATTTGCAATGTGCAGTAGAGAACAACTTTTTTCCCCCTAATTTCTTTTTCTTTTTTTTTTTTTCATTGCAAATTTTTCTGTTTCCACTGTAAGTTTTTCTACAAGCATGCAGAGGATGTTTGTGCCCTAAAGCCATCCCCCTTGAGAACTACTAAGCAACACACTCAGCTGTAGTGATCCCATGTAGAATATTGGCAAGTGTACACTCAGGCTGTCTGCTTTAGCCAAGGTTAAATGGGAAAGCCGGAGACTTTTATATCCACTGCCAGCTGTACAGTTCAGGAGAATGTATCTGATAAATCAAAGAAGATGCTTTAATCATGTTCTTAAATACCATGAAAAAATTTATTAAGTCTGCACTGAAAACCTGTGCAGGAGTTGGCAAGAGCCTGATTTGATTTCAACGCTGGCTACAAAAGCTTTAGGTATAAATAAACTTTGGTCTCCTTGCTGGTTTTATGTGTGAATTGGAATAGATGGATGCAGGATAAATCTTTGCAGGTTGATTCTTCTTTGTCCTGGATGCATTTTGTTCATTCCTGTGCCTCCAAAGTTTGAAGTGTCGCCTCTGTTTTGAGTGAACCAGCTGAGGAAGGGACAAATCATCTGTGTAGCTCAGAAAACCTGACCCAGCGCAAGCTCGGTGTGTGGAGCCTTTCAGAAAGGGTGTTACCAGTTATTGAATATGAACAGATAAATGGCAGAGTGGGAGCTGTCACTTCAGGGGTCTGAGAAGTCCCCGTTGTCTCTGGTTTTACCCCAGAGTCTGAAATGAGGTGTTTGGTTTCCTTTAACTCAGCACGATTTTGTCCGCCGGGAGCGACCACCCAGGGTGCTCATAGACCTCATCCAGAGGACCAAGGATGCGGTGAGGGAGCTGGACAACCTGCAGTACAGGAAAATGAAGAAAATCCTGTTCCAGGAGACACGGAATGGCCCCCTGAACGAGTCCCAGGAGGAGGAGGAGGTACTCGTGATTTGTTACCCCATTTACACTGTTCCAAGTAATTTTAGGGCCAGGGAGATGCTCCTGTCCTTAGGGTGGCAGAACAAGCACAGCCTAGGTGAGGAATGTTGTTGGAATATCATTTGGATCAGCAGAGAGACAGGAGAGGATAATGAGGGATAGTAGTCCTTACTCAGTGTTAAAGCTGCCAATTACTGTACATGTAGAACTTTGGGGTTTTTCCAGTGCTGCCCTTTCTTCTGGAAGCTTTAGGGAAGAAACTCATTCTGATGGAGGTTCTCTGTGAGAAGTGGCTCCCAGCCTGTGTGAAGGAGGGTCTTTGACAGCCCAAGCTTTTCTTTCTCGTCTGCACAGTCAAAACAACTCCATTAATGTTAATATTTTTTCAATTACCATAACTTTACTGTAAAGTAATTGGCCTCTCATGAGCTGAAAAGCAAATCACCAAATTAGTAAGACTTATTTTTTAAAATTCTTTAATATTAAAGAAGAAAAAGGTTAAAGACCTAAAATGCAGCTTCAGTTTAAATCTTGTAATAAACAACCCACTTAATCAGTGTATGATAATTGACCCTAACTGTGGCTGAGAGAAGGAAACCAGTCATTTTTCAATTGATGAGCTTAGATGGAAATTAATGTCACTTGGTGCAGGCACAATGCATAAATAAATCCATGACTGCTTCTCAGTGAAAAACACTGACAGACAAATTGATGTCTGTATTCCTTTTGCTCCAGCGGAGGGAGGCAGCAACACGGCGAGGTGCCCGAGCTCAGAGGATCTTCTGGGCTTGGGTTTGAGGTTTGGGTGTGTCAAATGCTCCTTTAAAGCTAAACTGGTTTAAGAAATGGGCACGTGGGTCTCAGGTGGAGCGGCAGGAGGAGGGGACTGGCACTTTGTGCTCTCCCTCCCTGCGAAGATGCTCCAAAGGAGCAAGAACAGCAGCTGCTGTGATTAAAGCTGCCCTCCAGCTTCCAGAGCTGGAGCTTAGCTGGGGAGTGGGGGGCTGTCATGTCAGACTTGTGCACTGAAACCTTCCAGTTTCTCTCCCCACACGTGACAAGCTGTCAGCAGAGTGCCAGGGCAGGAGAGTGCCAGGGAATGGGTTTCCCACTTGGCTGTTCAGCACTGCCAAGCTCAGCAGGAAACCCGTGGTAGTGTTGGACTCCAAGGTGTGTCTTCTGTTCCTCCTGTCCCACTCCTCAGAAGAGCAGGGGGAAGAGCTGTTGCGTGTGCAGGGAGTGGCAGGGATGCAGCTGACGCTCTGCATGTGCACAGCATGCTCTGCACTGACCCCTGAGCCCGTGTCCCACCACAGGAGGTGTCACTGCTCGTGTGTGTCACTGCCTGGGCAGGCCCAGCACGTGCTGCAGCTCCTGCTTAGCTGGGACAGAACCTGCTCCACTGGAAATGCCACCAGGCACTTCCTTCTTCTGCCTTGGGCTTTCTGAGGTGGAAGATGAGCCTTAAAAATCTTCAACATGCAAAGAAGTACTAATGCTTTCCTCAGAGCCCTTCCAAGAAGGTGAAAGTTGAAGTCAAATAGCCTGTGCTAAGGTTGCATATGCAATCTCATTTCTGTCCTTCCTGCATAAACATTCATTAATTACACAGCCTCAGATCCTTCATTATGTGATCTCTTCTGCAACTTTATATAAGCATCTTGAAAATACTTTGCTTCCCCTGTGCCTATGTTCTCTGTAAAATAGTATTATTCTGGATTTTAAGTGCTCTCACGCAGGCTCTGAATGATCTGCTGATTGCTTAAAAAATAATCACACAATCAAAGGCAAATGTGTCAAGTCTCAATTTTATCTTTCTGTCGGTCTCCAACGAAATGAGTTCCCCGTTAATTGATTTGTAATGGAATTCTCCCCAAGCTCCCTTCAGAGGCCAGGGCAAACTGGAAGCAGCAGCAGGCTGCTCATTTTAGTGAGTCAAGGCTGCTTCACCCCAGGAGCTGAAGGATGTTCAGGGTTCCTTCCTCACTGTGAGCTCCTTGCAAGCCTCTTTGTGCCACTAGTTAATTACAAAGGACTCCATAAATTCTCTAAATCAGTCCAGACTAAGTGCATACTCTGGGATTACTGTACTCCTGTGGGTGTGAAAGAAGAAAAAAGGCTGCCACCATCTGATATTTGTCTGCAGAATCAAAAATACCTCTTATACGAGGAATATTTATGTATATCCAAGTTTTAACCTCTATAATAATGCAGGCTCGTCTGAGTCAGCTGCTAAGATTCTTCACTCACCTTTATCTTGGCTGAAAACACAAGGCTCAAGGGGTTTTTAGCTTGATAAAATAGAATTGTTGACTGCTTGGGACATGGAGGTTAAAACCTCTACACCATGTAGAATATATCAAATAATAAATGAGTTCATTGTCTTAGATATTTTCTGATTCAGGAAATGTGTTATAGCAGATCCTGACTTCAAGCATTGTTTTAACTCTAACTTGGATAATTTCTCTTAATTATGAGGCTCCTTCCACCAGCCATCCAGTATTCTTGGATGTCTCCTATCAAGCCAAGAGCCATGCCCAGACTTAAGGATATGTGGGGAAAAAACTGACTTGAAACTTGATTTAGTAAGATTGCAGGGGAAAAGGCAGAATCTGCCTGCCCGATCTGGAGCATTCCAGAACCCAAGCAGCCCTTTGAGATGTGCAGTTGGCAAAATAATGCCCAAAGACCCTTGAAGTCTGCAGAGTCACCTTTAAAACAAGCTCTGGGCGTTGCAGGCACGTGCTGGGCAGGTGATCTCCTGTGAGATCTGTAACTGATGCCCCTTGTTTTATAGGACAGTGAGCATGGATCAAACCTGAGTAGGAAGATGGACAGTCTGGGCAGCAACCATTCCATCCCCAGCATGTCTGTGAGCACAGGCAGCCAGAGCAGCAGTGTGAGCAGCATGCAGGAGGTCCTGGATGAGAGCAGCCCTGAGCTGGTCATGATGCATAGTGACGAGAGCACCATTAATTCCACCTCCTCCGTTGTTCACAAGAAGGTACGTGTGCCCTGGTGCTCTTGTGCTGAGAGCAGGAGCTGCTGCTGGCTTGCCAGAGTCGAGTTGTGTGGGATTTTTGTCGTTAAAAGCATCTAAATAACCTCTGGCCATGAAAAGAGGTTGCTACTGAAAGAGCTGTCAGTGCTTAGGCAGGGTCACCCGGAGTCCCCGCATGCCCAGCCCTGCATGTGCACCTCTTCCTCTGTGCTTGGGGCGTCCTTGTTTCCTTGGGAATGCCTGTCCTGTGTTCTGTGCTGTGCACAAGTGGTCCCAGCAGCCAAGCTAACCCTCTGCTGGGCACGGTGTGTGATTAAAACCTGCCTGCACTTGGATTCCCCTCGTGAGGAGTGGAAGCGTGCAGAACTTGGGACCCTTCCCACGAGGTACGTTTGGAGTCAAGTTCCACTCGATGCTTTCCTGCTCCTTTGCTGCATGCTGTGATCTGATGCCTTTCCTTTTCTTAGGGCTGGATATCAAACTAAGATTGTCTAGCTGTAAGCCAGCATCTCATCTCCACTGTTTGTCTGACTAAAATAGTTTTGGCTTGGCCTTAGCAGTGTCATTTGCTGGTGGGCAGCAAAATGTAGGTTGGTCGTGTTGGTTTCATTTGCAAGGAACTTCAAAGTGTATGTTTGCTTTTTGCCAGAGGAGCTAAAACATTGCAGCAGCATGAAAAGTATGAGTTTCTTGTTTGTAAGGTTACAGTAAAGCTTGGTTGTAACTAACTAAATATTTGTAAGCAATTTCTCCTCCTGAAGTGCGGGGTTTGTGTCACTGAATATGAAGAGCTATTGAAAAATTTCGTCTTCAACAAAACATGGTCTTATATATTTAAAGATACTGGCAGAGAAGCTGCAAAGGTTTTAGGGGTTTGCCTCTTTCCTAAAGACACTTGACAGCATCTTTAGAGAAGATTGTTTATTCAGAAAGGTGCAAATAAGATGTTAGGTGCCAAATGGCAGCCCGTGGAACTGTCCTGAATGAAGAGCAGCACCACTGATGGATGTTCTGGGTAGTTATGATTGGAGCTCTTTCTTGTTTTGTATAGGCTTTCAGAATGTGTGTTAACTTTAATTCCACATTGTTAAATAGCCATATTTACTTGTGCATTAAATGGAAGTTTGAGGGACTGATTTATACAGGATTCATAGGTTATAATGACTGCTCAGAGTTGTTACAGTTGATAAAAACAAAACATGAGCTGCTCCCACCAGACATAAATGGCAATTGTGAAATGAGTAGAGGTCCTGCTTGTTTTAAGACTGATATTAACGTTTTATAATGGTTGTGTGACGCTTGTAAAGTGCAAATACAGGATTTCTGATGCTGTGAATTCAGTCCTCCTAGACTTGAGTGTAGCTGTTCAGTTGAGTAGGATGCACAAACAGGACACCACATGGAAGTTTGTATCTGGTTTGAAAAAAACCCAGGGTGTCTTGCACACTTGTAACTGAAGTATTTTAAAAGAAATCACCTCTAGATGATTTAACACAGGTGTTTTAGGGAGGCAGAAAGCCCAGGTCTGCACTGATGATCTTCACAAAACAGTTAATGATTGGCTGGGACTGCTGATCCTTGGAGTGGAGTAGATCCCTTCTCCACTGGAAAATGTTCCCTTCTGCTGTATGTAATTCATAAAGCAGATTTGGACTCTGTGTAGCTGGACAAATTCCAGTCTGCAAATATATTGTTTTAATTTGGTACACTATTTTTTTATTCTTTGTTTCTTTGGGGAATGCAGTTTTAAATGGGAAACTGCTTCATGTGTCTATTGTGTGTGTATTAATACTTGTGAAGAGACTAAAACTGGAGCAGGACACTTCAGGGGGTTTATACCCACATACATCGCACTTTATTTTCAAGGTGAAGTTCCTTGTTCTGCCAAGATTTCAGTTTCTCTTTGTGTTTTAACTGTGTTTCCTGGAAGCTGTGATGAAGCTGAGTTTTGGATGTTACTCTGGAGCCCCTCACAAACACAACAGAAAGAACCTGGAGTTCAAGTTTAATTTAAGCTCTTGTTTTGCATTTAATCAGCCTTTAAAGGCTAAAAAGAAAATACTGATGAACATAATCAACCTTTTGTGGGTATAGGGTCACGTACAAGATGGTTTTGACACGGGTGAAGTCAAAAGTATTGTGTAAAATTGTGGTATTCCACAGATGTGTTAATTAACAACCTCCAGATTGTGTGAAGGGTCCAAGATGGCAAAATGACCTGGAGTGTTGGCATTTTCATGGCTCAAAGCTCTAAAGCATCAGGGGCCTTTTGGTGTTTTAGGCCACAGCCCCAGAATGTCACGTGCAGGTAAAATGTAGGATGGAGGAGTGTGTGCTCGTGTGAGGTGCAGTTGTCAGCGTTGAGTGCTTCCAGCTGCTGCCTGCTGTGGGGAGCCAGGCTGGGGTGGCCTTGTCCTGGAGGAGATCAGGAGCAGCCCATCCCCTGGTGCTGCCCGGCTGGGAGAAGCCTCAGGCACCTCCATGGAGCACTCCTGGCATCTGTCTGTGACCAGCTACCCTGACAGAGGCTATGGGAAGAGGCTGATGTAGTTAAAGCACTTGTAACTCATTTTCTTTCTGTTTTTTTAACAGCTGCTAGTTGGCTGTAACTTCCACAAATGTTTTGTGGTCGCAGGGTAAGTGGAATGACCTGTTCTGATCCGGTTAATTTTCACTGGCTGTGCTAGTTCATGGCAGCCAAGGTGCTTGGGGTTTGCCTGCATTTGGGATAAATCCTCTGTGGAAAACAGGCACAGCCTTATCCCTTCCATAACACAGCAGAGCTCCGTGGTTTTAAGCTTGTGCTTAGAACAAAGGTGACTCCCACCTGTCAGAGTACACCTGTTAGGTTGGAAGAAAAATCATTGAACAGGAATAAAATATTAAAAACAATAACAAGCCATAATTGAATGTGGAGCTTTTTGTGTTATTTAGTTTATAGCTGTGTCCTGAACTCCTGGGAGGAAGAAAATGGCAATCATGTGAGCTACTCAGGCAGGAAGCCCATCCTTGGGATCAAACCCTGCTCCCTCAGGAGGACACCTCAGTCACCAGCATGTTCTTTTCAGGAAATTCAGATGTCTGGCTTGGATGAGGAAGTTTTCCTTGCCCTTTTGCAGGTTCCAGGTTGGTGAGCTCCTCCATGTACATCTCAGTATGTTCAGTGTAAGAACTCTGGGTGTCTTCTGAATATAGTTAAATAAATCTGCTCCTCCATCCAAGGATCATTTTGCCTATGGATACACATTCTCACATCCATCTCTTTTCAGGAGTTGTTCAGCTGCACAGGCTGAGAGCTGAGGAGTAAATGACAGCTCTGATACAAACCCAATTGTATCTGAGAGCCCCAAAAAACGACAAAATGGGGCAGGGAGTTAAACTCCAAATACATTGGGCTTCAAAGACACATAACTCAGATTTTAAAATCAGATCAACATCAGTTAATTCATCTTAAAAATGAGGAGAAAGATTTTTAGCTCCCAGTAAGACAATAAAATGAGTGTAGGCATCAGCTTGTGCATCAGAGATGTTTTGTCACCTGCTTTGTTCAGCTGCTGGTAAATGGCAGTGTGGGCACAGGTGGCTTCCCAGAAATATTATTTCATTGTCCTCAATGAGTTTATTATTATTTTATTTCTGCAAAACTATAATAATAAGATGCTGTTATCTTTTAATTTAAACAAAAAGCCAGCACAATACAGGTTTTTTTCAACTCCAGTACTCAGTTGTTGCTGTTTCTTGCTTCAGTCTTAAAATCATCAGTGCTTTCTGAAACTTGGGCAATAAAATGTCAGGGAAATCTTGTTATTAAGATCCAGTTTATAACAAAAAGATGGAAAAGAGGATGTTTGTAGTTAATCATCACAAATTCTCACCCGATGCCTGTAATAATAAAGTTCCTTTGCAATAACTGCTGCAACTTGAGTGACTTCCCAGATCCTGTAAATTAACCTGAGCACATCTCCTGTTGCTGCTACAATTAATTTCAGCATTTGTGGGGAATTTTGTGCATGGAGAGAGCTCTGGAGCGGCTGCTCCACGTGAGTTACAGCCAAGGCAAAGCTGAGGGTGTTGTCATATGTGTCAGGATTTATGATTCACACTTGGAAAAGATGATTTTGATGAGATGTAGAGGATATTTAAGAAATGGCTTGGTTTTGTTTTGCATGTGCTGGCAGTGATGACCCCTCACGTGCCTTCTGGAATTGTGTCAAGCAAGTTTGGGACAGGAAACCTCGTCCTGAAAGACTTTTGATGCTTAAACCTCTCTGTCGGTTATCGAGGCACTTCATGCAGTGTATTAAGACAGACGATGCCACACTGTTGTTTTCCTTGCTCTTTAAATTCCTAAAAAGCAGGGATTTGCTGCAATTCCATAGAAGTCCTTGCTGTGACTTGGAAATTGCTTTTCCTGTTTGTGTGGGAGCCTGGCAGCCCTTGCAGTTAGTGAGTCCTCCTGTGTCTGTGAAGGTTTTATTTGGTGTGCATAGCAAAAAAACCCAGTGTGGAAGGGAATGTTCCTTCTGAGGAGAAGGTGGAGGTGTCCCACCTTTGGGCTGGACAGAGTTTGGATGGTAAAGGCCTTTTTCAGTGAGGAGAAGGATGAAAAGACAGTGTGTGGTAGAACTGGGATGGGACTCGGGGCAAAATCCACCCTGTAGTGGATTTTGAGCTTGTGGCTTGACACAAACTCATCGTGAGATGCTCAGCCAATACACCAGGAGTAGCCACTCAGATCCAGCTGGGAGCCACTGGAAGCTCCACCAGCTCTGGTCAGATAATGCTGTGGAAGAGCATTATCTGAGAGGGGTTTTGTCCTGGCAATATCCCAGCCAAATCCCCCCCGTTGTTTTGATCAGCCTGAAAACTGTTTATGTGGATGTTACAGTCAGAAGAACAAATTATTCCTTCAGTAGGAAGTTGAAGATTCTGGATTGTTGGCCCTGAATTGAAGGATTTCAGTGAGTGGGTTGTGAGGTGAGCATGCCCAAAGTTGCATTCTTAAGGCAAATATTGCAAAAAACCACAGAAAACAGGTGGAAAATGAAGTGTATACAGAAGATACATTGCTTTAAAAACAGACCAAGGTATGAAGTGCAGATTTGGGGCTGAAAGGTACCCTGGCCCAAACTTGATGAGTTTCTGGGGTGCTTTCAGTGACATTTTACTTACTGAGTACCTTGAGCTGAGGTGCCAGTTTTGGGTCTTTGTTTCCCACACATCTGAAGCTAAAAGTTGGAAACAAAATTTCCTTATCTGTGCCAACAGTTTTGACTGCAGTGTCTCTTAGCAAGTTTTTGGGAGAAGAATTCTTTTATTTTAAAATAAAAGTAGCAAAATTCTGTTTTCTGGGTTTGTAGGGAGATGTTTGTCTTTACCATCAGTCACCTCATCTGAGGCCTGCTGGTGGAGATGTGGCTGCTCTTAGGTTTGTTTCTCTTGCCAGCTGTCCCTGGGGCAGTGTAACCTGTTAGATTTGGTAACTCTTTGTGCCAGGTGTTTTTATTTTTGTTAGTGGGACAGCTTTTCCAAAACAGTGTTTTGCCTGTTGAGGTTCCCTGGGCTTAGCTGAGAATTGGTGAGTGCCTGTCTGCTGCAGAATGCTCAGATCTTGGATTAAAGGGTGCCAAGGACAACCACTGAGTTTTTTGTCCCCTTGAAATTGGTCCTTTGACTTGCTCAGTTGCAAAGGAATTTTCCCATTCCTTGCCCAGCTGAGTTTGAAATGCAGAATGTGGTTAATTCACATTCCTGAAGGGCAGTTTAATTCTGCTCTGAGCTTCTCATGTGCACTGAGGTAACCAGAGATCCCATAAAACAAGGCCAGGGTGACATTGTGCCCTCTAAAAATCCACCTCTTGGATAACAGAAAGTAAATCACAGATTAATTTTCCAGCATGAAAAGCAATTGCAACTTAAACTTGTTATTTTAAGTGGTGTTTTGGCGCATTCTGAAAAGTCTGAATGCCCACTTTAAACGTTGGGGGTTTTTTTCAGTGATTTGCAGCTTCTCTGGATTTAATATTTCCCATTCTCACTGCCATACCAATGTAATGGAGAGAAGGACGATGATCCAGGGATTGGGGTATTGCTTAGCAGACCTTGGGATCCCTGTGCACTCACAGGGGCTGCTGCAGGCTCTGTGTGTGACCAGGGGTGACGTTTGTCCTGTCCCCTCCTTCACTTCATGGCTGTAGGACAGGACTGGTAGCTCCTGCACGCTGTTGCTTCCTCTGTGGTTCGGGAGGGTAAGGCTGGTGTAGATCTTTGCTGCGGGGTTTGAGATCCCTCTGGCGAGGCCATGAGTCACATTAAACTGAGTGATGCTGTTGGGCTTTAAATGTTGAATCAGGATTTTTTTGGGGATGGCTGTTCTAGAGCCTTAGATGTGCCTTTCTAGGGAAGTGGGCAAGCCCAAGAGCGCTGCCCGTCACACCGACGTGCACAAGTTGGAAATGTGAGATCAGCCCAATTTTCATGATTTCTCTTGTGGTCTCACTGCCTTCCTGTCAGACAGTGCCACAAATGCCCAGTTTAAGGATGACCAATATAAAATGGAACTGCAACTTTTTGTGACACTCCATATTTCTACGGAGGACTGTCCTTTTTAGCTGTTTTGGCTCATTCTGTGTCCCTTGTGTGGCTGTAGAGGAGCTGGTGCAGACTTGGCTCTGTGGTGGCCTTGGGCACTGTGCTCCCTGTGCAAAGGCAAGGGAAAGGTGAGCATGGAATGGGAACACTCAAATGGAAGGATAAGGAAGGGTTTTGGGGTTAAAGCACTTTTAATCAATGTGGTGTTCAGCTCTTAATATCAGCATTTCTGCACCTAACTGGTTTTTACTTAAACCCATTTCCAGAATCCTGTTGAAAAGGGCTGAGTGTGTGTGGGTCTGGGTGAGAAGCAGCTGGAAATGGAGGCCAGCAGAGAGGAAAACCAGGTGTCTGTGGGGTGGGAAAGGAGCATGGGGGTGACAGCAGTGTCCTGACGGAGACACCATTCCATGGTGGCTGGTTTCTCCCTGTGGGGCTCTCTGACCTTCCTGGTGTCTGCTGGGGCATGGCAGCGCGGCAGAGCTGCTCCTGCTCATGGGGGCAGCTCTTCCCTGCAAGGGCTTTCTAGGCACCGGCAGCCTTCATTTTGTACCCCTGAGAACTGGAAACTTGATTTAATTCAGGAAGAATGACATTCTTCCTTTGAGGTTTAAGGAGCTGGAGGGTGAGGGTGGGAGTGATGACGCTGTGGTGGGTGACCGTGGCCCTGCAGAGCCGACGCTGCGGGGCAGGAGCGGGGTGTGCCGGGTGTCCAAAGGCCGCTCCATCCCCGAGGTGTAGCCTGCAGGTGTGCTGACTTTTGGCAGTCACCATTCCCGTTGGGAAAATCGTGGTGGTGTGGTTTTTTGCTGGCCTTTCTGAGGAGGATTTCTCCCGGAGCTTTGTTCCACCCCAAAATTTGCCTGCACACTTTGGGAAAGGCACAGGCGCTCCCGGCGAAGCCTTGCCAGGGAGCAGGAGGGAAGCTGCACCGGGAACCATTCCTGCTAAAACCTGGGAGCTGTTGCTTTAAAAAGGAAAAAAAAAAAAAAAAAAAAAAAAATCCTTTGTGGGCTGTGGAGAGAAAGTGCTAGAACTGTGCAGGATCATGACTGGAAAGCAGGATCCCTGAGTGGTCACGGAGGCTTTCCTGGTCCTCTCCAGCTTGCCGTGGATTTAGCCAGGATGCTCGTCCCCCACAGCAGATAGCAAACAAGGGACAAAGAAACCCTATCGAGGACACACCGCTCGGCAAAGGGAATGAGGCAGGATGTTGCTGTGGTGTTAAAAGGGAACAGGATCTCGGTGGCTAGACATGGGAATCACGTTTTCACCAGGATCGCTGGGTTGCAGTGCTTGAACCCGACCTTCCCGAGGACTCCGATCGCCCTGCTCTGCTTTCTGCTCCTGGCTCGCTTTTTT